>CAUYTI010069100.1:0-44774 GCA_963575145.1 Galago senegalensis | reverse complement strand
TTTTTTTTTTTTTTGGCCGGGGCTGGGTTTGAACCCACCTACCCTTTGAGCCACAGGCACCACCCACAAAGATTAACTTTTTTTTTTTTCTCGAGACAGAGCCTCAAGCTATCCCCCTGGGTAGAGTTCTATGGCATCACAGCTCACAGCAACCTCCAACTCCTGGGCTCAAGCGAGTCTCCTGCCTCAGCCTCCCAAGTAGCTGGGACTACAGGCGCCCGCCACAACACCTGGCCATTTTTTTTGGTTGCAGCTGTCATTGTTGTTTGGCGGGTCCGGGCTGGGGATTCGAACCTGCCACCTTAGGTGTGCGTGGCTGGCGCCTTAGCTGGTTGAACTATAGGCACCGAGCTGGAAGCTTTCTTTATCAAAGCCTAAAAGTGTTAATTAACGCAAAATTGGATGTCTGCTATCAAGACATAAGTGACAGTTATTAGTATCCTAATCACAGAAGCAATATTCTTCACAAAGTGGTCATATTTTCTTGGTTAAAAGCAAGTATATAACAGTAATGAACACCAATTTCGATTGGTTTATAAGTTCTGGAATATAAGGAGGCCATGATAATTGGGAACCGTTTTGGAATTTTGTCTAAAACAATATAAAATTAATCATTTATATATTATCAGGGAGTTACGAAAATTATATGAACTAATCCACCTTTGGTCATTAAACACTCTAGCCTGAAAGGTTACTGAGAAATAAATGTTAATTTTTTTTTTTTTTTGAGACGGAACCTCAAGCTATCCCCCTGGGTAGAGTGCCATGGTATCACAGCTTACAGCAACCTCCAACTCTTGGGCTCAAGTGACTCTTCTGCCTCCGCCTCCCAAGTAGCTGGAACTACAGGCGCCCACCATAACGCCCAGCTATTTTTTGGTTGCAGCTGTCGTTGTTTGGAGGGCCCAGGCTAGGTTTGAACCTACCAGCTCAGGTGTATGTGACTGGCGCCTTACCACTTGAGCCACAGGCACCGAGCCAGTTAGCTTTTAAATTATTTCTATTGGGCAGCGCCTATGGCTCAGTGGGTAGGGCATTGGCCCCATATACCAAGGGTGGTGGGTTCAAACCCAGCCCCGGTCAAATTACAACAACAAAAATATAGCTGGGCATTGTGGCGGGCACCTGTAGTCCCAGCTACTCTGGCGGCTGAGGCGAGAGTATTGCCTAAGCCCAGGAGTTGGAGGTTGCTGTGAGCTGTGTCATGCCACAGCACTCTACCAAGGATGATAAAGTGAGACTGTCTCTACAAAAAAAATAAATAAATAATTTCCATTGACCTCATTGATATACTGTATGCCAATACAACACTGTAATATGCAGTGCATGTATTTTGTACTTGCTATTGCCAGGCTTTTTTTTTTTTTTTGAGACAGTCTCACTGTGTCTTCCTTGGTAGAGTGCTGTGCTGTCACAGCTCACAGCAACCTCAAACTCTTTGGCTTGAGCCATTCTTTTGCCTCAGCCTCTCAAATAGTTGGGACTAAAGGCACTCGCCACAATGCCCAGCTATTTTTTGTTGCAATTGTCATTGTTGGTTAGCTGGCCCAGGCCAAGTTCCAACCTGCCATCTTCTGAGTATGTGGCTGGCACTGTAACCACTGTGCTACATGCCCTGAGACCTATTGCCAGGTTTTTATTTATATATTTGTTTTATTTTTATTTATTTTGTTTTATTTTTTGCAGTTTTTGGCTGGAGGTGGGTTTGAACCTGCCACCTCCGGCATATGGGGCCGGCGCCCTTCTCCTTTGAGCCACAGGCACCACCCCTTATTTATTTATTTCAAGACAGAGTCTCAGTATGTCATCTTTGGTAGAGTGCTGTGGTGTCACAGCTCACAGCAAGCTCAAACTCCCGGGCTTAAGCAATTCTCTTGCCTCAGCCTCCCATGTAGCTAGAAATACAAGTGCCCACCACAACGCCTGGCTATTTTTTGTTGTAGTTGTCCTTGTTGTATACCTGGCCTGGGCTAGGTTTGAACCCGCCAGCCTTGGTACACGTAACTGGCGCCGTGACCACTGTGCTACCAGCGCTGAGCCATATGCTTTCTTTTCTTTTTTTTGAGACAGAGCCTCGAGCTGTCCCTCTGGGTAGAGTGCCGTGGCATTACAGCTCACAGCAACCTCCAACTCCTGGGCTCAAGCGAGTCTCCTGCCTCCGCCTCCCAAGTAGCTGGGAACACAGGCGCCTGCCACAACGCCCGGCTATTTTTTGGTTGCAGCTGTCATTGTTGTTTGGTGGGTCCGGGCTGGGGATTCGAACCTACCACCTTAGGTGTACGTGGCTGGCGCCTTACCCGGTTGAGCTATAGGCGCCGAGCCTGCTTTCTTTTCTTATGGGTTGATACACAGTGGTGGGGTTGCTGGATACAATGATACGTCTACTTCAGCTCTTTGAGGAATTTCCACATGGTTTTCCATAGAGGTTGTAGTTCCACCAGCACTACATAAGCGTGACTTTTTTTTTTGTCTACTTCAACATCTGTTGTTTTTGACTTTTAATGCCATTCTGATAGGGGTAAGTTGGTTTATTATTGTGGTTTTAATTTGGATTTCCCAGATGATTAGTGATATTGAATATTATTTTCAAATGTCATTTGTATGTCTTGTTTAAAAAATGTGGTGTATGTCTTTGCCCAGTTTTTTTTTTGTTTTTGAGACAGAATCTCACTTTGTTGCCCTTTGTAGAATGCCATGGCGTCATAGCTTACAGCAACCTCACGCTCCTTCCTCAGCTTCCCAAATACCTGGCTATTTTTAGAGACTGAATCTCACTCTTGCTTAGGCTGGTCTTGAATCTGTGAGCTCAGGCAATCTACCTGCGTTGGCCTCCTAGAATGTTAAGATTACAGGTGAGAGCCACCACACTCAGCCTTTTTGCCCAGTTTTTAATGGGGTTGTTTTGCGTTTTTTCTTGCTTTTTTGCTTGGATGCTTTATAGATTCTGGAGGTAAGTCCTTTGTCAACTGTATAGTTTGTGAGTGTTTTCCGTTTTTTTTTTCTTTATTTTTCTGAGACAGAGTCTGACTACGTCACCGTTGATAGAGTGTTGTGGTGCCACAGCTCACAGCAACCTCCAACTGTAGGGCTTAAGCCATTCTCTTCCCTCAGCCTCCCAAGTAACTGGGACTTCAGGTGGCCACCACAATGCCCGGCTGTTTTTTATTGCAGTTGTCATTGTTGGTCACCTGGCCCAGGCTGGGTTCAAACCTGTCAACTGTGGAGTATGTGGCTGGCACTGTTAACCACTATGCTACATGTGCCGAGCCAGTTTGCGAGTGTTTTCTTCCACTCTGTAGGTTGCCTATTTACTCTGTTATTTATTTCCTTTACTGTCTAGGAGCTTTATACTTTAGTTATGCCTTATTTATTTATTTATTTATTTATTTTGTTGCTATATTTGCCTTTGGTGTCTTGGTCATAAATACTTTGCCTAGGCTGATATCCAGAAGAGTTTTTTCTGTTTTCTTTTTCTTGAGATGGAGTCTTACTCTCACCTTAAGTAAAGTGTTGTGGCATTGTCATAGCTCAAAGCAAATTCAAACTGCTCTCTTCAAGCAATCTTCTTGCTTCAGCTTCCTGAATAACTGGGATATAGGCACCCACCATAACACCCTGCTGGTTTTTCCATTTTTATTAGATGTGAGGTCTCATTCTTGCATAAGGTGGTCTCCAATTCTTGAGCTCAAGAAATCTGCCTGTATCAACCTTCCAGAGTGCTAGGATTACAGGTGTCAGCCACTGCACCCCTCCTCTTGTCTATTTCTCTGAGGTAATTCTTTTTTTTTTTTTTTGAGACGGAGCCTCAAGCTATCCCCCTGGGTAGAGTGCCATGACATCACGCTCACAGCAACCTCCAACTCCTGGGCTCAAGCCTCCCAAGTAGCTGGGACTACAGGAGCCCGCCACAATGCCGGGCCATTTTTTGGTTGCAGCCATCATTGTTGTTTGGCGGGCCCGGGCTAGGGATTCGAACCCGCCACCTTGGGTGTATTTGGCTGGTGCCTTAGCCACTTGAGCCACAGGCGCCGAGCCCTCTGAGGTAATCCTTGTTGACTCTAATAAAGATTGGTTGCATGTGCAGCTTAATTATCAGAAAGAAATCCTTTTGAAGCACTGAGTAAGTATTACTATCATTAGAAGCCTGATAGTCATATTGATCTCATTTTTCTCAAGATCTAAGGATGACCAATGGGGAACTAATCCCAGTGATTAGGAAGGAGCTCTCAACATCAGTCTAGCTCATCTCCTGATAGGTTCCGTGATGCAACCTTTCAGTTCTTCTAGAAAAATGTATTCTTTTTATCATAGATGTCTGGAAAGAATATATATTCATGGCTAGCAATGGAGATTATGTGTGGGTATATATATATGTGTGTGTGTGTATATATATACATTTATATGTATACATAGCTATGTATACGTATATATGTGTGTATAAATACTTCACGATTTTTATTTTTGCAGGTTTTTTATTTTTTGACTGGGGCCAGGTTTCAACACACCAGCGTCGTACCCCTTTGAGCCACAGGCGCCGCCCTCCACCCACCATTTTTATTTTCATTCTTTTCTTACTGATTTACTGTTTGTGGCCAAGAAACATACTGGTTTTTGAGTATTTTCATTTTTGCCCCACCACCTTCTCAATGCTGTTCACTTTTTTCTTTTTTTTTGAGACAGAGCCTCAAGCTGTCCCCTGGGTAGAGTTCTGTGGCATCTCAGCTCACAGCAACCTCCAACTCCTGGGCTCAAGCAAGTCTCCTGCTTCAGCCTCCCACGTAGCTGGGACCACAGGCGCCCGCCACAATGCCCGGATATTTTTTGGTTGCAGCTGTCATTGTTGTTTGGCGGGCCTGGGCTGGATTCGAACCTGCCACCTTGGGTGTACATGGCTTAGCCACTTGAGCCACAGGCGCCGAGCCTGCTATTCACTTTTTACACCATTCTACTTTTTTATGATTATACCTACAGAAGTATGAAAACAATATTCTTTTTTTTCTTTTGTTCTTTTTAAGACAGAATCTCAAGCTGTGGGCCTGGGTAGAGTGTCGTGGCATTCACAGCTCACAGCAACCTCCAACTTTTGAGCTTAAGCGATTTTCTTGCTTCAGCCTCCTAAGCAGCTGGGACTGCAGGTGCCCACCACAATGCCCGGCTATTTTGTTGTTGCAGTTGTCATTGTTGCTTTAGCTGGCCCACTCCAGGTTCAAACCCACCAGTCTGTGGCCGGCACCCTACAGACTGAGCTATGGGAGCTGCCATGAAAATAATTTTCTTTCTTTTTTTTTTTTTTTTAAGAGACAGAGTCTCACTTTGTCACCCTCAGTAGAGTGCTATGGCATTACAGCTCACAACAATCTCCAGCTCTTGGGCTTAGCCGATTCTCTTGCCTCAGCCTCCCAAGTAGCTCGTATTACAGGTGCCCACCACAATGCCTGGCTATTTTTTTTTGTTGCAATTTGGCTGGGGCTGGGTTTGAACCCACCACCCTCGGTATATGGGGCCAGTGCCCTATTCACTGAATCACAGGCACCGCCCTGGTTAGTTATACTTGTTTTCTTGAGACAGAGCCTCAAGCTGTCACCCTGGGTAGACTGCTATGGCATCACAGCTCACGGCAACTTCCAACTCCTGGGCTCAAGCGGGTCTCTTGCCTTGGACTCCCGAGTAGCTGGGACTACAGGTGCCTGCCACAACGCCTGGCTATTTTTTGGTTGCAGCCGTCATTGTTGTTTGGCGGTCTGGGCTGGATTCTAACCCGCCAGCTCAGGTGTATGTGGCTGGCGCCTTAGCTGCTTGAGCCACAGGCACTGAGTCTGGTTAGTTAGACTTTAAAGAAAGTTTAGTTTTCATATTATAATTGCTTTAAAATTTTGTGGAATTTCACTTTTCCAGTATACTTTCCTAATGTTTTCTCAAGGCATCATTCGCATTAGGAAAATAAACTTGTTTGGTCTTTCTAGGTTGATACTGCTTGTAGGTATTATTAACTCAAGGCATCAAAGTAATGAATACTGGTTTTCAGAGAGTGGGGACAACTTTGCTTCTGGTAATGAAGTTGAGCCTTGGCCATCACCTGCACGGAGGACAAAACTGGAGCACATTAATTGCTATACATGGATGTCATTAAAGAGGTCCAGTTGAAAGGTGACAATGAATCACAACTAATAGAAAGTATTATTGAAAACAATCCATCTGGTAAGTTGGTAAGTACATTATTTATAGGAAATGGACACATAAGTGCTTTAACTTTTCTACATATTTCATGTAATTCGTGGTAGTGTAATAGCTGTGTCTTGTTTTTCGGGTTTAAGAAGTATTATCCTATGGTGCCAAAGTGGCTCTTTAATCCTCATGACAAATCTGCGTCAGCGAATCAGGAAAAGATCTCATTACATTGGTTTGTCATGAGGGTAAATGGGAGGAAAATCTACCTAAAGGCCCCCCAGTTCATTGCTTGGTAAATAAGAAGTGAGGAATGTAGCTTTGTCTTCCTTTTGTTATTTTTTCTGTTACTTTCTTCCTCTTCCTACTTCTTTTTTTTTAAGATGTAAAGTCTCCATGTCTTTTTTTTTTTTTTTTTTTTTTTTTTGCAGTTTTTGGCAGGGGCTGGGTTTGAACCCGCCACCTCTGGCAAATGGGACTGGCACCTTACTCTTATGAGCCACAGGCGCCACCCTAACTTTTCCCACTTTTTTTTTTCTTTGAGACAGAGCCTCAAGCTGTCTTCCTGGGTAGAGTGCCGTGGCATTACAGCTCACAGCAACCTCCAACTCCTGGGCTCAAGCGAGTCTCCTGCCTCCGCCTCCCAAGTAGCTGGGACCACAGGCACCCACCACAACGCCCGGCTGTTTTTTGGTTGCAGCCATCATTGTTGTTTGGCGGGTCTGGGCTGGGGATTCGAACCCACCATCTTAGGTGTACGTGGCTGGCGCCTTAGCTGGTTGAGCTATAGGCACCGAGCCAGATGATGAAGTGTTTTAAACCCTTGATATTTTTGACAAACTTCCAAACACTCAAATTCTGAATTACATCTTTTTCTCGACCTCAAATTAACCTTGGAATTTTCCAGATGGGCCCTTAGAACACATTAAAAGTATATCTCTGCTTATGAAAGGAGATATTAGGCCAACTGGGCTTTTTTCCTATAAATTATATGGAAAGTATTGTCACATGATATGTAATGCTAAACATTTTTGAATTATACTTGTATGGATGTGTTATTAATATGCGTCTCAGGAATTGTATGAAATTTATAAAATCTAATAGTTGTAGCATAATGCTGTCAGGCATGCCGCAGAAATATAAAATCTCCTTATAAACTGCATCATTATTATAATGAACTCTCAGCAGATCTTTAAGCACGGCCATTTTATGTCTTACCACTCACAAAGAGTTAAATGTTTTATTCTGGTACTTTCCTGAAAGCTACTCAACTTCAAGCAACTATAAACCTACAGTGTTTCATCTGTAAGGAGATTCAGGGGAAGGATTCTGACAAGTACCAGTTTCTGATGACTTTAAGATCATACCGTCGGACTGGGTAAGAATTCCCAGATCTCTGCAGAAAGAACTGACTGGCTTCATAAAATGTTAACCCAACACCCAGCAGAACAAGAATTAATTGAATTCCAAGGAAATGTTTTGGCAGAGTTTCAGGCTAAGATAGCCAGTACTGAAATTATTAAGACGTTAATGAATGAAGAATTCATTTGGATTGAACATCATAAGATTGATCCAAGTCAAATTGCCTGTGATAACCTATTTAATAAACAGTGCTATGCACCTGAATGAGAGAAATCAAACTGCTATTTAAGAGGATATAAATGGGCTGAGGGAGAAGGGAGAGAGATTAGTAAACTCTCACCTAATGGGCACAATGGCAGTGTGTACAGCCCACCCCTTGGGCGAAGGACTCAACTACAACTTGAATTTTACCTTAGAAACTCGAACAATGTAACATAGTTATTTGTACCCTCATAATAACCTGACATTTTAAAAAAGATCCCTAATAATTAGAGTAGCACCCATACCTCAGTGGGTAGAGTAGGGCCCCAGCCACATACACTGGGACTGGCAGGTCTGAACCCAGCCCAGGCCAGCTAAACAACAATGACAACTGCCATGAAAAATAGCCAGGTGTTGGGGCAGGCACCTGTAGTCCCAGCTGCTTGGGAGGCTGAGGCAAGAGGATCGCTTAAGCCCAAGAGTTGGAGGTTGCTATGAGCTGTGAGGCCACGGCACTCTACTGAAGGTGACATAGTGAGACTCTGTCTCAAAAAAAAAACCTACGGAGCTGCCAGTCATCTGAAAGTGTAGAATGATACATAATACTTAGTAGTGAAAAATAGATGTCACTGCTTTATGGACTTACTGTATTGTACTTTTATTGTTATTTTATAACAACTCCTTCTGCTTGGCTATCAATTCAGTGTTAAGCAGGGACTCATGCTGTATGGCCTCCTGATCCTTTTTGAGTTCTTAAATCTTCCATTGTTAAAAGCTCTGTACTCTATGACTTATCATGGAGTAGATAAAATGATACAAATTAGGGGGGGGGAGAATTCGTGAGGTAACTGTTCTAAAATTGCTATGATGTTTTATAACCAATATTTGGTTTGTCAAACCCGCAATTCTGGTAAGACAATAAAAACCTCAGGTAATACACTTCCGGCACCTGCTGGGTCGTTGGAACACTTCAAATGAGTTTCATTCCAATACCACTTGTAACGCATGTTTTCTGATTGTACGAAAGCTTTTCCATGCAGGAAGGCCAGTGCTATAATAATTGCTAAAAGACTATTAGAAATTGGGCTTCTTTATGGGGCATTCCTGGAGATCTCAGTGATAGAGGTACCTGCGTCACTTTAAAAACCATTTAAAAAGATATTGGAACCAAAATGGCATTAGGCAAATTCAACTAAATTGACTGGATGGCCTTAGCCAAAATATTACTGTTGGCCTTAATGACAATCATATCTGCCCCCAGTGGAAAACACAAAATGTCCTCTATGGGGTTACTGGAAGCCCTATGGCCCTAATAATAGAACCTCATGTGTCTCCTGCTCTTATAAATTCTGATATGACTCAACATTGCAAAAGTATCTATTCTCAAGGTAAAATCCCTCTGTGACCCCCTAAGTGAAGTAAACCAGATGTTTCACTATCTAGAACGTAGAAAGCAGGTCTTTGGGGAAAGACACTAGAGAAGAACTGCCCTTGAACTCCTGTGAAAAGGATCACACCAAGTTCTCTGCAGCAAAACTTCAGGGTTAGCTGGGCATAGATACACCTGCCTGTAGTCCCAGCTACTTGAAAGGTTGAGGTGGGACAATTGCTTGAATGCAAGAGTTCAAGGCCACAGTGAGACCCCATTTCTAAATATATAATAAAAATAAATAAATGAAAACACTTCAAGGCCTCAATCAAGTCTTGAATCCACATCTTTCAACTCAAGAGGGCAAAGTAAGACTAAAACTGGCTTGGCACCTGTGGCTCAAGTGGCTAAGGCGCTAGCCACACACACCTAAGGTGGCGAGTTCAAATCCAGCCCAGGCCTCCAAACAACAATGATGATTGCAACCAAAAAAAAAAAATAGCCAGGTGTTGTGGCAGGCGCCTGTGGTCCCAGCAACTTGGGAGGCAGAGGCAGGAGACTTGCTTGAGCCCAGGAGTTGGAGGTTTCTGTGAGCTATGCCACAGCACTCTACCCAGGGGGACAGCTTAAGGCTCTGTCTCAAAAAAAAAAAAAAAAAAGTAAGACTAAAACTGAATAGCTGAGACTAGGCAATTTATAAGAAGAGGAAATGTATTTTTACAGGTCTGGAGGCTGTCAAGTCCAAGGACATGGCGCTGGCATTTAGTGAGGGCCTTCTTGCTATGTTAAGACATGGTAGGTGAGAAGGCAGGAGTGTGTCAATTCAAGTCTCTCTTCCTCTTCTTATAAAGCCACCAGTCTCATCCCAGAATCCCCACCCTGATGACCATATCTAATCCTAACTACCTCCCAATGGCCCCAACTTCAAATACCATCCATATATGAATTTGAGGATTAAATTTCCAAAATGAATTTAATCCCCAAATGAATTTCCTATGAAATTCATTTGCAATATGTATCTTGGAAGGAAAGACAGCCAATACAGGGAGCAGGAATGATTGGATTACTACTTGATCCCACTGGAAGACTGTGCTACATCCACCTTTGTGTTATCTACCCGAAGTAGATATATAGTATATTCCCATTTCCTATGAAATTCAGGGTATGTGTTCAAACCATAGCAAGGGTCTCTGCAGACTCTCGAGACAGTACACCCATTGGAAACCTCAATGTAAAACAGACTGGGGAATTTTTTTCCCCCAGAAGCAGATGGCATCCTAAATATGGACAGCTTTCCCTAGATCATGGCTTGAGACTTCTTTCCTCTGTCATAATTACACCTCTGTCTCTTCCCCTTTTCCCTGTGTTTCTTTTCTCTGTATGCATGGCAAGCGAATGTGATAATTAAGATCTTATAATCATGGCTTCTGCAGGGAACTTAATTGAATGTCAGATATGTCATGTTAAACCTAAATCTTAACATGATCTTAGAGATTCTCTGGTTCCATCTATAACAAATTTCACTGGTATTCCAAGTTTAACTATTTCTTCAAATTGTCTACCTGGTGCTTTCTATGGGGTTAGGATTTTAGATTTGTGTATTCTTTGTTTAAATCTAGGAGTAGGCAAAATGTATAGTGAGGGTTCTGCAGCTAAATTATGCCAGAGATTGAATAAGAAAACAAAAGGGAGGATAATTTGACAGTTTATAGACAAATTTATAACCCTAATCCCTTAATTGTCAGTAGCCTCCAACCATGCAATAATTCAATAATGGGACCTCAGACAAAATTATTAGTGCTTTCCTCTTGATGATTCTTAATGCACAAAGTGTACCCCAGGGAACTGTCTGCTGTGCCCTTCTAGGATGTATTTTTATCTGCGCAGAATTTAACAACCATATGTGTGGGTAACTTCATGTCTCAATAATAAGAAAATAAGAACCCAAGGTAGATTAAGGATTCTAACAGCATCGCTCCCATACCACAACTAACTGGGAACCAAAAATCAGTATACACCTCTTAATTTGCACTATGGAATAAAAAGAAAATTTGCCAGTGGTTGTAAATTCCTCTAAATGGGCAACTTTGGGTAAAGTGTTCTTTCCTTGGCCTGGCGTGAATACAAATGAAGTTATGACTAGAAATACGTCTCCAACATAAGCTACTATAGCTGATTCTACTGCAAAGCCTGTAGTAGCTCAGAACATTTCTTCAAACTCTCCTGCTAAAGTTATTTTAGATAAGATGATTGCTTTGAACTATCTGCTGGCTGAACGGGGGAGTGTGGGAGCTGACACCTCCTGCTACACTTGGATAAATATGTCTGGTGTGGTAGAAACTCACTTGTGAAGAATCAACAAATAAGCTACTTGGTTAAAACAAATAGATTCCTCTTCTGACTCATTTTGGATACATTTGATTTAGATTGATTTGATTCATGGGGGCTTCTGTTAAAGAATAATTTCAGTATCTCAATATTACCTTCCTGATAGCCACCCATAATAGTATCCCTGATGACTTGCATCCTCTCAAGAGTCTTAAATGCTTTTATGCAGCCATTTGTTATACATCAAATGGTATCACTATGGTTAGAATAATTAAAACATAAGGAATGATGATGTCATGAACTGATGATGTCATGAACTGTGTATTCTATCCCGAGACCAAACAAATCCATTATTATAGTGACAGAGAATGGCATCACTATCCAAAATTTTGGTCAATCTTTCAAAGTGGAAAGGCTGACCAAAAGAGGGGAAAATAAATTAAATTAAATGCTATCTAATGATGCCTCCGTTCATAGTAACTGCAACCTAACTTAAGATGATGTTCTTGTAAAAAATAGCTGAGTCTCAGCCAACCACAGCAGCCAAGCTTCAGCCTATCACAGGCTGCCAACAGATTGTGCCACACCTGAATAAGGCAAGCACCCAGTTATAACAAATTGTTTATGTCATGTTCTTTTTCTCTATAGATACGGCCTTTCCACACTACTGGGTGGAGCTCTCGTAACCTCTCTGTTTCTGAGCACTGCCCAAATCATGAATTGTTCTTTGCCCAAATAAATTCTGCTAGATTTGTTTGCCTAGTCTTTTTCTCTTAGCGCCAAAAATAATTGTAAAAAATGTCATAAAGCAGACTATAGAACAAGGAAGTGGAAAAGAGGAGGATGGGAGGAAGAAACAGGGGAAAAGAAAAATAGGCAGTGGCAAGGACAGCCTTAAAAACTGAAAACATGACATAAGATAGGCCAATCTAAGACACAGCTATCTTCCCAGTAATGTAAATAGAATAGCAGTAGTTCACATAAGATTTAAATTCAAAGATATGCACATCCATTGTAAGATTAATTCTTGATTCATTTAACAACAACAAAAAAATCTGTATTTTTTAGTTAACTGATGTGGATTGGCCATATAGACTACGATGAGCTTCTCTTGATCCCTAGAGACATTAGTGGGGCACGCAACTTCCAGTGGTGCTGCCCATAAGGCTAAACCCCTACTACAACTAAGAATCTCAATTCTTACTGCTCCATATAAAACTTACAGGAAGAATGTGCATAAACAATGTGTTCCCTTGATAGAGAATATTTACAGACACTCTAGGTGCTCCAGCTCTTAAGCCATACTCAGGGTCAGCAAGGATACATTCTACTCCAGTAAAAAAAAATGAAAATAAAATAAAGCAAATCAATGCCTAGGTGTTTCTGAATTATATTCCTGGCCCAGAATCTCAGAAACTTCTGCAAAAGTAAGTTCACCTGTCACAGTGGATGCTGTCAGTTCCCTGTCCATAACTCCCCAGCACTTACTATTCCCATTGGGCCATTGGCTTTTTTTACAAGAACCTGCACAGTGCCGAAGGGCTTTCTCTAGCTATAGAATCATGTTCAGCCCACACAGGGGCAAGGCAGAACTTGTGAAGAAGTCAATGTCTCAGGGACCAGCTCTCAGCCAAAGAACAAGGGGAGAGAATGGGCCAATGTCTTAGGTCATACCCTACCCTTCAGGTAGATAACACAAAGGTGGATGTAGCACAGTCTTCCAGTGGGATCAAGTAGTAATCCAATCATTCCTGCTCCCTGTATTGGCTGTCTTTCCTTCCCTGTCTTAACTCTCACTTCCCTTCTGATAACACCTGGATTGTCTCCCAAATAAATTGCTAGCTCTAGAATCCTGTGTCAGAACCTGGGGAAGGAACCTCCTCATTAAGACGCTTGTTTAACTATAGAAAAAGTTCTTACCAGGTGTGGTGGTTCACACCTATAATCTCAGCACTTTAGGGAGCTGAAGGGGGAGAATTATTTGAGGCCAGAAGTTCAAGACCAGTCTCAGCAACATAGTGAAGCCCCCATCTCTAAAAAAAAAAAAAAAAAAATTTAAGAAAAACTCTAAGATTTGATAACAATGTAAAGTTCAACTATATGTATAAGATACATATTGCAAGCAAAGTTCCCAGAAAAATTGAAAGGAGAGAGCACCCATAGCTCAGTGGTTAGGGCACCAGCCACATGCTCTGGGGCTGGTGGGTTTGAACCTGGCCCAGGCCTGTTAAATAAACAGAAAAAAAAAAAAACTTCCAGGTGTTGTGGCAGGCACCTGTAGTCCCAGCGACTAGGAAAGCTGAGGCAAGAGAAGCGCTTTGACAAAGTGAAACTCTGAATAAAAAAACAGAAAGAATGAAAGAAAGACTGAAAGTTAAAGGGCAGACAAGGCATATCAGGTAAAAGCAAAAAATGATCCACCGCAAAGGAGGACATAAATAACATAAATTTTCAAAATAAATTAGAAGTACCCCACATAGCATTTTCTAATAGCAAAGCAATAAAGCAAAAAATTAATGAGAATGCACTACGTAAGAAATATGCCATACCTGAAACAGTGCATCTTAAATAATTTTTGGATCAAAGATAAATCCACATCTAAATTTCAAATTGTCTACAATGATGAAAAATATTCAAGAGAACCTACACAGTAAAGCAAAAACAATGTTGAGCAGGAAAATCAAAATGTAAGTGTATTCATACAACATCTGGCAATTAAGCTTGCAAACTAGCCATAGTGAGCTTACATTGGAAGCACTGTACAAACAACTCAGTAAGATTTCATAACCTTGTTATCTCAATGTCTCACTGCTGTGTTCATGTGGTGGTATATTGCTGAGAGTGGCATTCATTATTGTTGTTGCCTGTTTTTGTGTGCCATCTTGAGATGTTGGAAGTTGAATTAAAGTAAGGAACAAACATGGGTAGATTTCTTGTTAAAACTGGCAAGAGTGGAAGTGAAATCAGGGACATTGTTAGTCCAAGTTTATGGGAATAATGTTATGAAGAAAATGGCAGTGTACAACTGGATTAAATGATTTTCTGGGGGGAGAGAAAGTGTCACTGAAGAAAAGAGATCAGGGCAGCCAGTAACAAGCAGAACTGATAGAAGCATTGCAAAATTTTGTCAAATTGTGCATCAAAATCATTGGTTGAATAAGAAAAGCATAACAGACCAAGGGAACAGAGAAAGAGGAAAATCTTTTTTTTTTTTCGAGACAGACTCTCAAGCTCTTGCCCTGGGTAGAGTGCCATGGCATATGTCACAGCTCAAAGCAACCTCAAATTCTTGGGTGTAAGTGATTCTCTTGCCTCAGCCTCCCAAGTAGCTATTTTTTTTTCTTATTTGCGTTGTTGTTTTAGCTGGCCTGGGCTGGGTTCAAACCCACCAGCCTCAGTATACGTGACTGACACCCTACCCACTGAGCTATGGGCACTGCCCAGGAAAATCTTAACTGAAAAATCTTGGCCAACAACTCATGGCTCTTACATCACAACAATGCAACAGCTTATGCAGCGCTATCTGTGAGGGAACTTTTAGCCAGTAAACAAACAACTGTATTGGAACACCCTACCAATTCACCTAATCTGGACCCCGATGACTTTTTCCTTTACCTAAAGATAAAGGAAATATTGAAAGGAAGACATTTTGATCACATCCAGGACATCAAGAGTAATGCAATGATACCTTTGATGGTCATTCCAGAAAAAAAAAAAAGAGTTCCAAAATTCCTTTGAAGTTGAACTAGGCACTGGTGTCCGTGTGTAGCTTCTCCAGGGAAGTACTTTAAAGGTAACCATAGTGATATTCAGCAATGAGGTATGTAGAACTTTTTCTAGGCTGAGTTTGCTAACTTAATTATCAGACCTCATATTTAGAAGAATAAAAATAAATTAGATAAATCCCCAAAATTAAAAATAAATAAATAAGTATAAGGAAATCAAATATAAGGAATTCGTAGATATAAAAGAAAAAAATAGTGAGTTAAAAGCAAAAAAAGTTATGACAAGCAAATGAATCCAAGAGCTGGTTCTTTAGAAAAAGATTAATAAAATGGATATGCCATTAACTAACAAAGACCAAAAAGAGAAAACATAATATGTAAAAATATGTACAAAACAGCAAATGATAATGAGAAAAAACAATGACAGAGATAATTCAAAATATCAAGAAAAAAGACATTAACCAATTTCATGTGAAGCGGAAGACTGGGATGAAATAGGTAATTTCCTAGAAAAATATAATTAAAGTTGACCTAGGAAGAGGCAGAGTGTAAATACACTAATTTTAGAAGTAATTCAGGAAGCAGTCAAAGAACTAGCTGCCCAAAGTGTAGAAGATCCAGATGGTTTCACAAAGGAAAATTACCAAACCCTCACAGAACAGATAACTACTACTACTTAAACTGTTCAGTCTTAAAAGAATATTTCCAACTTCTTTTTACAAAGCCAGAAAAACTTTGACACCAAAATCTGACAAAGATAGCATATTTTTTTTAAAATACAGAGCAAATCTCACTTATGAATAGTAATGCAAAAATTCTGAATAAAATATCAGCACTTGGAATCTGGCAGCACACTAAAAGAATAATATACTAAGATTTAAAATGCAAAGATAGTTTAGCATTAGAGACTCACTACAGTCACATATCAACTTAGAAAAACGATATGATCATCTTCAAAGATGTAGGAAAGGTATTGAACAAACACTACAGTCTTGCTTGAAAAAAATAAATTATTAAAATATAAGAAATAAACACAACTCTTAAAATTATTTCAAAAACCTATATAAAGAAAAAATCATCACCACCTGTAATAGTGAACCATCCAAGCATTCCCATTAAACTATGGAATAAAATAAGGTACTCACCTCCACTATCACAATTTAACATTGTTCCAGATGCTTTAGTGAACTACAAAAATGTGATAGTTAAAATTGGAAAGAAAAGGGGAAAAAATGATTATTTGTACATTATATGATAATATGCCTGTGAAACCTGAGATGATCAATAAAAATCTATTAGAAAAATAAGAAGAACTCAGTAAAGTGAGTATTTAAGTTTTGCATTGAGATAACAGTATCTTTCTTTATCTACAAATATCTCAATGAGATCACATAATGGGAAAAAACTCTCATTTATAAACAGGAGTTTAGAAGGATAAAATACTTAGGAATAAACTTAAAAACGTACATAATCTATAAAAAAAATCTTTAAGGCACTAAAGAGGAACATGAAGGAAAACTCAAATAAATAGAAATACAACCTTGTCCTTGGAAGGAGGCTTGAGTATTGTAAAGCTGTCTCTTCACCATAAATCAACCTATAAATTTTATCGAATCTCAATAATATATCTATAGAATATATCTTGAAAGAGCAAAGCTCATTCTAGGGACCTGTAAAGCTATAGTCATTAAAATAATTTGGTTCAGGTGCATAAAACACACAGAAAAGAATACTGAGTTTGGAAATGAACCTAAATACATACGAAAATGTATTATGTGACAAAGTAGCAGTTCAGTCATGGGAAAAAAGGTAGATTCTTCTCAATAAAAGATATTATGACAACTAGATATTCATCTGGAAAAGAAATCCAGATCCCTAATTCACTGCTTACCCCAAAATAAATGTTGAATAGATAAAACATTAAGCTGATCAAACGTTAAGCTATTTAAAATAAAGTAAAAGTGCTAGGATAATTTGTTTTCTAATTTGGGAATAGAAAAGGCTAGTCTAAGAATGCTGTAAAAGCCAAAAGCCATAAAACAATTGGAATGTAATTTCATAAAAATCTAAAGTGTTGAAAAAGAAGGAATACTTCCCAACACATTCTATGAAGCAAATATCACCCTGATCCCCAAACCAGGAAAAGACCCAACAAGGAAAGAAAAATTATAGACCAATATCTTTAATGAATATAGATGCAAAAATATTTACTAAGATCTTAGCAAACAGAATCCAGCAACACATCAAACAAATTATACACCAGGACCAAGTGGGTTTTATCCCAGAGTCTCAAGGTTGGTTCAATATACATAAATCTATAAATATAATGCATCACATAAACAAAATAAAAAACAAAGACCATATGATTTTCTCAACTGATGCAGAAAAAGCTTTTGATAACATCCAGCATCCTTTTATAATCAAAACACTTACAAAAATAGGTATAGAAGGGACATTTCTTAAACTGATAGAGGTCATCTACAACAAACTCACAGCCAACATTGTACTGAATGGAATAAAATTGAAAACATTTCCACTCAGATCAAAAACCAGGCAAGGTTGCCCATTGTTTCCACTGCTTTTTAACATTGTAATGGAAGTCTTAGTCATCGCAATCAGGCAAGAGAAGGTGATCAAGGGTATCCAATTAGAGTCAGAGGAGATCAAACTTTCACTCTTTGCAGATGATATGATTTTATACCTGGAAAACCCAAAGGGACTCAACTATAAAACTCTTAGAATTGATCAAGGATCACTCAGGATACAAAATCAGTACTCACAACTTAGTATCTTTTATATATACCAACAATAGTCAAGTTGATAAAACAGTCAAGGACTCTATTCTGTTCACAGTAGTGCCAAAGAAGATGAAATATTTGGGAGTTTACCTAACAAAGGATGTGAAAGGTCTCTATAAAGAGAACTATGAAACTCTGAGAAAAGAAATAGCTGAAGACGTTAACAAATGGAAAAACATACCACGCTCATGTCTGGGAAGAATCAACATTGTTAAAATGTCCATACTACCCAAAGAAATATACAAATTTAATGCAATCCCTATTAAAGCACCACTGTCATACTTTAAAGATCTGGAAAAAATAGTATTTCATTTATATGAAAAAAACTCAAATAGCCAAGACATTACTCAGAAATAAAAACAAATCAGGAGGAATCATGTTACCAGACTTCAGACTCTACTATAACCTATAGTGATCAAAACAGCATACTACTGGCACAAAAATAGAAAGGTATATGTATGGAGCAGAAAAGAGAACCAAGGGATGAACCCAGACACTTAATCATCATTCGATCTTTGATAATCATATCAAAAACATAAAGTGGGGGAAAGATTCCCTATTTAGTAAATGGTGCTGTGTGAATTGGCTGGCAACTTGTAGAAGACTGAAACTGGACCCACACCTTTCACCATTAACAAAAATTGACTCTCACTGGATAAAAGATTTAAACTTAAGACATGGAACTACGAAGATACTAGGCAAGAGTGCAGGGGAAACACTTGAAGAAATTGGTGAATACTTTATGAGGAGGACCCCCTGGGCAATTGAAGCAACACCAAAAATACATTACTGGGATCTGATCAAAGTAAAAAGCTTTTGCACAGCCAAGAACACAGTAAGTAAACCAAGCAGACAGCCCTCAGAATGAGAGAAGGTATTTGCAGGTTATGTTTCTGACAAAGGTTTGATAACCAGAATCCACAGAGAACTCAAACTTATTAATAAGAAAAGAACAAGTGATCCCATTTCATTGTGGGCAAGAGACTTGAACAGAAGCTTCTCTGAAGAAGACAGGCACATGGCCTACAGACACATGAAAAAATGCTCATCAGTTTTAATCATCAGAGAAATGCAAAATCAAAACTACTTTAAGATATCATCTAACTCCAGTAAGATTGCCCACACAACAAAATCCCAAAACTACAGATGGTGGCATGCATGTAGAGAAAAGGGAACACTTCTGCACTGCCAGTGGGAATGCAAGCTAATACATTCCTTTTGGAAAGAAATTTGGAGGACACCTAGGGATCTAAAAGTAGACCTGCCATTCGATCCTGCAATTCCTCTACTAGGTATATATCCAAAAGACCAAAAATCACTTTACAACAAAGATATTTGCACCAGATTGCTTATTGCAGCTCAATTCATAATTGCCAAGTCATGGAAGAAGCCCAAGTGCCCATCAACCCATGGATGGATTAATAAATTGAGGTTGTGTACACCATGGAATACTATGCAGCCTTTAAAACTGGAGATTTTACCTCTTTTATGTTTACATGGATGGAGCTGGAACATATTCTTCTTAATAAAGTATCTCAAGAATGGAAGAAAAAGTATCCAACGTACTCCGTACTGTTATGAAACCAATTTATAAGCACCCACACTTTCATATGTAAGATAAAACACAACTATAGCCCAGGATAAAGGAGTGAAAAGGAAGTAGGTAGATGGAGTGAGGGCGGGCAATGGGTGGAACCACACCTATGGTTCATATTGCAAGGGTACATGTCAAATCTATTAAGTATAGAGTATAAATGTCTTAACACAATAATTAAGTGAGGTAAAGGCTATGTTTAACCAGTTTGATGTAAGCATTCCAAAATGTATATAAAATCAGCACATTGTATGCTGATCATAAATGCATCAATGTATACAGTTATGATTTGATTTAAAAAAATCTAAAGTGTCAGCACAATTAAATGATGACCATAAAGTCAAAAACAAACAAAAACTAGAAGAAAGCATTTGTGCCATGTATGCCAAAAGGCTAATTTTGTCTAATATAAAAAGTTCCTACAAGTTAATGAAAAAGTCAACAACCCAGTAAATAAGTGTGAATGAAATATGCAACGTGTTTCATAGAATAAAAATACATCTGTAGCTCAAAATATACTGAATATGATTCATAATTATGGAACTATAAATTAAACTATTTAAAAATATGCCTTTATTTTCACCTATCAGATTGGCAAAAACCGAAATGCTCCTGGGGATGTGGGGGGATGAAGCGAAATCTTCATCCTCATATCTACCAACAGGGATGTCGATCGGTACAAATGCCATACAATTCCAAACATTTACATGGACATAACCTTGACACAGCAATTGCCCCTCTAGAAATGTATCCAAAAGCACATCCTAAAGGTATGTTCACAGAGACACATACACATGGACGTCTACTGAAGAATTCTTCCCGGTAGCAAAAACTGAAAACAATCTAAACGTCTCTCACTATGGAAATGAAGTTTTCTTAATGTATATAGGTAGCCTTTACAAAGAAAGAGATACTTCCCGGTGTGCTGTTATACAGCTACCTCCAAGATATGCTGAGTTCAAAAGAAAGAAAACCAAGGTAAGAACAGCAGATGTGGTAGGTCCTCATCTGTTCATGCACCACTGGGAGGGGTCAAACAAACCAGCCAAGATGATGGATTCTAGGAAGAGTAGTCTGGGGGGATGGTCAGATATGGAAGGCTACCTACTATATACTTATTTTTCACTGTATATACTGTTATACTCTGAATTTCTTGCTGCATGCCCATGTGATTTGAAAAACTAAACACTTTTTTTATTTTTTGTATTAAATCATAGCTGTGTACCTTAATGCAATCATGGGGTACAGTGTGCTGGTTTTATATACAATTTGAAGTATTTTCATCAAACTGGTTAACATAGCCTTCACGGCATTTTCTTAGTTATTGTGTTAAGACATTTATATTCTACACCTAGTACATTTCACATGTACCCTTGTAAGATGCACTGTAGGCGTGGTCCCACCAATTACTCTCCCTACACCCCTCTCCTCCCTCTCACCTTTCCCCTTCTTCTTGGGCTATAATTGGGTAATAGCTTTCCTAAGAAAGCTATAAATTGGTTTCATAATAGGGCTGAGTACATTGAATACTTTTTCTTTCATTCTTGAGATACTTTGCTAAGAAGAATATGTTCCAGCTCCATCCGTGTAAACATGTAAGAGGTAAAGTCTCCATCTTTCTTTAAGGCTGCATAATATTCCATGGTGTACATATACCACAATTTACTAATCCATTCATAGGTCGATGCACACTTGGGCTTCTTCCATGACTTAGCAAGTAACAACAAATAAATCTCTTTGAACAATCCAAAAGGAAATTGAGAAAACAATGCCATCAATAATAGCATCAAAAGAATAAAATACCTATGAATAAACTAAACCCAAGAGGCAAAAGTCACAATGAAAACTATTAAGCATTCCTGAAAAAATTAAAGACATAAGTCAATTGAAAGATAATCCATGTTCACAGGTTTCTCAACCTATGACGTTGTTCTCATGATGTCTTATGCTGTTAGTACTATCCAAAATAATCTATAGATTTAATACAATATCTATCAAAATCTTAATGACATTTTCTGAAGAAATAGAAAAGAATCCTTCCTAAAACTCATATGGAATCTCAAAGGACTCCAAATGGCCAAAACAATCTCAAAAAAAGAAAAACAAAGTTGGACATCTTACACTTCCTGACTTCAAAACTTAGTACAAAACTGTGATGATCAAAACAGCATGATACTGGCATAAAGACAGATGTACAAACAAATGGAATAAAATACAGAGCCCAGAAAAAACCCTCACATACATGGGTAATGTTTTTCCAAGAAGGGTGCTAAGATCATTCAATGGAGAAAGGACAATCTTTTCTTAGACATCTACATAAAAATGAATAAAGTCAGACACTTACCTTGCATCCTATGCCAAAATGAAGTCGAACTTAAGAACCAAAACCCTAAACCTTATAGAATGAAGGAAATGCTTCATGACTCTGAATTTAGCAAGGATTTCCTGGATATGAGGCTAAAAATACAGGCAAAAAGAAATAAAAATAGGGCAGCGCCCATAGCACAGTGGTTACAGGGCCAGCCACATACACCAAGGCTGACAGGTTCCAACCTGGCCAGAGCCAGCTACGTAATGACAACTGCAACAAAAAAAAATATCCAGGCATTGTGGTGGGCACCTGTAGTCTCAGCTACCCAGGAGGCTGAGGCAAGAGAATCGCTTAAGCCCAAGAGTTTGAGTTTGCTGTGAGCTGTGATGCTATGGGCACTCTACCAAGGGCGACAGCTTGAAACTCTGTCTCAAAAAAAAAAAAAAGAAGAAGAAAGAAAAATAGACAAATTGGAGTAAAACAAAATTAAAAAACTTCTGTGCATCAAAGGACACAATCAACACAGTGAAAAGGAAACTGTGAAATTAGGGAAAATATTTGCAAAAAATATATTGATAAAACAATATGGCAATTCCTCAAAAGATTGTGGTCTGGCAGTTTCTCTTTTTTTTTTTTTTCTTTTTTCTTTTTCTGTCTTTTTTTTTTTTTTTTTTTTTTAGACAGTCTTACTTTGTCACCCTTATCGAATGCTCACAGCAACCTCCAACTCCTGGGCTTGTTCAATTCTCTTATCTCAGCCTCCCAAGGAGCTGAGACTACAGGCACCTGCCACAACACCTGGCTAGATGTTTTTTTTCTATCTTTAGTAGAGATGAGTTCTTGCTCTTGCTTGGGCTGGTTTCAAACTCCTGAGCTCAAGCAATGTACCTGCCTCGGCTTCCCAGAGTGCTGGGATTACCAGCGTGAGGCACCACTCCCAGCCTTGTCTGGCAATTTCACTTCTGAGTATATATCCCCCCAAAATGAAAGCAGAAAGTAATATCTGCACACCAATGTTTATAGAAGTATTAGTTACATTAACCAAAGGGCGGGAGCAACCTGAATGTCCACCAACAGAAGAATGGAGCACCAAGAGCATGGTGTCTACATAAAATGAAATATTATTCAGCCTTAAAAAAGGAAGGAAATTCTGACACACGCTCTAACATGAATGGGCTTTGAGGACATGGTGCTAAAAGAAATAATCCAATTACAAAAAGGCAAATACTGCATAATCTCATTATATGAAGTATCTAGATTAGTCAAATCCTTTGGAACAGAAGTAGAAAGGTGGTTGCCAGGGGCTGAGGTTAGGCAGAAGCAGGGAGCTGTTGGATGGAAATAGAGTTTTCAGTCTTGTAAGATGAAAAAGTTCTGATAACGTGTGTGAATACGGTATTGAACTGTCACTTAGAAATGGTTAACATGGCAGATTCTATGACATGCATTTTTACCAAAAAAAAATGTTTAAGTACGTCTCCGATATGCAAAGATTCTCTAAGTAATTCCTTCTGTTTCCAGATCCAGCAAAATATTGATGGTCATCACCAGCACCATCCTTTCCTGAATACCTACTGTGTGTGCATAACCTTATTTAATCCTCATATCTACCCCATAAGGTTATGTAGTTTTTTGTTGTTGTTGTTAAATTATACTTCCTTTAATTTTTTTCTTGTGATTCCCTAAATTTATCTGACAATAGCAATGGTATAGGGTTTTTTTGTTTATTTATTTGTTTGTTTGTTTGCAGTTTTTGGCCGGGGCTGGGTTTGAACCTGCCACCTCTGGCATATGGGGCTGGTGCCCTACTCCTTTGAGCCACAGGCGCCACCCCCGGTAGTAGTTTTTTTTTTTCAGAGGAAACTGAAACTCAGTCAAGTTCAGTAACTTGCGGATGCTCAGTAGTTGGCAGCCCTTAGCGCAGTCTGTCAGTCCAGAATCTAATGCATTCAACTGACCAGGCTTCCTCTCTGACCGTGTGTCCTGCCTCCCAGGAACTGGGATGTGGGGGTGGGGAAGGGAACAGGATAGACAGGCAGGAAATATCCAGTTGTTGCTTTTCAGGGGCTTCCACTTTCAGTGGCCCTCGCAAACCTTAACCCTGCCCATCCACGGGAGGTTTCAGGGGAATTAAATCAGACACATGTGGCAGCCTGGAGGAATAGATGACTATTTATTGTATTAGTCATTTTTCCTGTCATCTTGAATTGATGTCATGTTCACTTAACGCCACACTAACGTGATACAGAATTGGTAGCATGTGACAGGCCACTCGGTATGTCAAGACAGAACTTTATTGTGTGACTCTGCTGCTGATATTTCAAAGAAGCGGGGGAAACATGGCTGTACCTCAAAGATAGAGTCGGTTAATGCCAAATCCAAGCAAAAGCTCCAATTTGGAACTTGGTTGGAGAAAAGAGCAAGAATCTACATTAGGATATCTGATTTTAACATCTTTAATAGAATATATATTAAGGTAAAACTAACACAGGTAGCTTCTGAGGATGTAATGATAAATCCCTTGTTAATTGATACTTTCAACCTGATGTGCTTTTACTTGAATCGTTGACAAAGGGCAGACGTGAAGTGAACTGAGGGACAAGGCGATCCCTACTTTGACCCCAAACAGTTAGATCTTCAGTTCTCACATCAAATCGAATGGCTTTTCTTTGTAGATTCTTGAAGGCGATCCCCCCCATAGTTAAGTCCTTAGATCAGGAGGCTGGGCACCTGTAGCTCAGCGGCCAGGGCGTCAGCCACATACCCCGGAGCTGGCGGGCAGCTTGGAACCCAGCCTGGGCCTGCCAAACAATAACAACTACAACCAAAAAAAAAAAAAAAATAGCCAGGTATTGTAGCAGGTGCCTATAGTCCCAGCTACTTGGGAGGCCAAGGCAAGAGAATTGCTTAAGCCCTAGAGTTTGAGGTTGCTGTGAGCTGTGACATCACAGCACTCTACTGAGGGCAATATAATGAGACTCAAAAGTAGGTCTGGAAATACCAAGCTAAAGTGAGACCAAGAACAGCTGGAAGACCCGGGGTCTGGTCCTAACTCTGTCCCATTGAATCAGATCTGCCCTGGGTACTTTACCCAGGAAATCGGGGTCATTGTAACTGTGTTGTGTGCCTCACAAGGTTTCGGTGAGAATCTATGAGATGATGGATCCCTGTTAAAAAGTAAGCTATAACTAAACCCCGGGGCCTCTGCCCTGAACAAAAAGAGAAAAGAGGGAGTGAAAGAAGGAAAAGAGAAAAAACTTAAAAGTAAGCTATTCGTACTTACTTGAAAAATTGCTATCAACTTTCGGGGGGGGGAATTTTACATAGACTCGTCAAATAGATTTCTATAAGGACTCTGTCGCTTCTGTGATGGAAACAAGTCTTCCTGTTCCTCTACCTGGAGCGGCAGACAGACATGGCTAAATCAGTTCCCGTGGGATAACCTCGTCCAAGATCAAAAAAAATAAAACCTGTCAACCACCTTGGCCAAGAGCGATCAAGCCAATTTCTCAAAGTGAGTCCGAGGCTCCAATTCCAAGCCCCGGGAAGAATATTGAACAGAAGGCAGTACAAGCTCTACTATAACCGTGCAGTTCCCCTTAATTAAAAATCTATTAGCAAATTTCCTGATAGGCTGATGGTATTTACAAATATCAACTAATAGCTATTTATTAGAATGTTTATTCTAAGGCCTTAAAATGAGTTTTTCCTCGTAGTGTGATAATTGCTCAGATGGCTTCCTGCTGATTTAATTACTTCAATTAACAAGGATTCTCTGAGACAAGTTTAGCTTGGCTTTGGAGCTTCTCCGTTGTCACCACCGGGGACTCATTGATTATAGCTTGAGGGCCAAGCTGTATCTGTGCCACCCACCACCAAATATCAATGTTGAGGGAAGCAAAGTCGGCAGGAAAAGAAAAAACAAGTGAAGCCTGGGTGTGTGTTTCCCAGGCTTTCCCTCGGAGAGAAAGGGGGTGTCGCTGATCCCACATCACTAGGCAGAGTCTCTTTTGCCTCAAAAGATGGGGCTGGTTGTGTTTAATCATCCGTATTTTACCTCTTGCCACCTTGTCACCAGCGATGCACTTTAAAAGACTGGAAGCCTGGGGGAAAGTATTACAGCAAAGAGCGCTGGGGCTCAGAGTCTGATGACCTGAGTGTGCCGGGTTTCAGATACACCCACCAGTTCTGCGACCTTCCTCTGTTCAAGAGGTGGTATCCAATTTTCCTACCCTTGAGTGGGGGCTGGGCCAGTGACTCTTCTAACAAATAAAACATGGCACATGTGAGGAGGTCATAAACAACATCACACCTTTCCCCCTGCTCGCTTGTAAATTGCCTCTTCTGGGCGGTATTAACTTCCGTGTCCTGAGAGTCTCTGAAGGGCCCATGGAGGAAGGGGCGGATGGCCATGTAGGGGAGACCTCTTGGAAACACATCTTTGGCCCTAGTCAAGCCCAAACCCTGGCCAACAGCTTCACTTCAACCTCGTGAGACACCAAAAGCAGAACCACTCTTCTGTTGATCAGCAAACATTTACTGAACTCTATTCATGTGCTACCAGTGTTCTAGAGCTTAGGAACCCAGCAGTGGCAACTCAAAGCACCTGGCTTTCATGGCAGTAACATTCTAAGAGTAAATTAGTAATATTCTAATAGAGTAAACAGATAAAAACAAATGGGATAATTTTGGAGAGTGATAACATTGTAAAAGAAAATGAAATAAGATAGTAGGGTAGAAGCTACATAAGGAAGCCGGCGGAGGGGTGATATCTGAACGGAGTTTTGGGGACATGTAAGGCCTGGAGAATAGAGAAGTGTGGACAGAGGGAACAGCAAGTGCAAAGTCCCCATGGCAGGAAAGAGCTTGGGAGTTGGCATAGTGGCCAGCAAGGTGTTAGTGTTATGCAGTAAGATCCCAGGTGTTAGGGGAGACCAGAGCATGAGAGGCCTAAGCAAGGAGTGGTTCTAATTCCAAGGGACGTGGGAAGGCGGTGGGAGACTTTCAGCAGAAAAGAGACACAGCCCCATGTTCACCTTTAAAAGGTCCCTTTGGCTTCTGCGAAGAGGAGTGTCATGGAGGGGACAGAGTGGCAGCTCTGAGACCTATTAGCCTCAGCAGTTCACTCAAAGGTTGAAGGCCACAGCCAGCCTGGGGTGGAAGCAGGGAAGATGGGGAGAAGAGACAGATTTGAGCTCAGTTATGAGTGTAAAATGGATATAATGCTGAGGGATTGGACTTTGAGGCGTGAAAGGAAAGGAGGAATCAAAGATGGCTTTGATTTGGAGCGTGAGCACCTGAGAGTAGAGTGGAGCTAGTGACCAAGAAGTTCAGGTTTGAGTAGGAACTGGCTCGAGGAACAGGTAGGAACAGGTTTGAGTCCTACCTGTGTGACTCAGGCCTCAGATGGTAATAACACCACGGTCAGGGGGGTCAGGCTGTGGGTCCCCATGAACCAGAGAAGACTGCTATGTTATACACTGCTTTACAGTTTGTAAAAGGGCTTCAAGACATGTTGCTTCTTTGAAAGCCACAATAATTCTGTGACTTCATCAGGTGAGTGTTTATATCTCCATTTTACAGATGAGGAAAATGAAGGTTCAAAGAAGTTATGGTGGCCTGTGGAACATCACCAGCCAGGAAGAGGCCGTACGGAGGTTCTCTAAAAAGGCAGCAAAAGGCACCTTGGACAGGACAATTACTTGTGCGGAATTCTTTCCTTCATGTTCAGATCCTTCAATCCTGCCCACTAAAACACCAGTGGAGAGCCCCTCTCTCCCATCCACCCACCCAAACATCGTAACAACCAGAAGCATTTCCAAACTCCTCCTAGGGAGAAAATAGTCCCCCCCCACACACACACACACAGAGCCCTTCAAAATAAAATAATAACCTGGCTCAGCGCCCATATTTCAGTGAGGGCGCTGGCCACATGCACTGAAGGTGGTGGGTTCAAGCCCAGTCCAGGCCTGCTAAACAACAATGACAACTGCAACCAACAAGAAAATAGCCGGGCATTGTGGTGGGCACCTGTAGTTCTAGCTACTCAGGACGGTGAGGCAAGAGAATCGCTTAAGCTCAAGAGTTGGAGGTTGGTGCTATTCTCATGGCACTCTACCCAAGGTGACATAGTGAGGCTCTCTCTCAAAAAAATAAATTAAATAAAATAATAACCTTACCCATCTGCTCCCTCCCTGAATTAATTTATTCGTGCCACACTTCTTTTCTGCCAGGCACTTGGTAGGTGCTAAGGATACAGAGAAGGGTCAAACCCAGTGGCTAACCTCACGGACCTCTCAGGCAGGTGAGGAACTTGCAATCCCTGAAATATCTAGTAAAAATTTTAGGACAATATCTCAGACCAGTCTTATGCAAAACCTCCCAATATATCACACGAATTCCTTCCTGCTAATGATAAACAAATATCAGAAATCTGAATGCGCAAGCACCCCATACAGAAGAGGATTCTGGAACCTCGGGCAAAATATTATAATATTTTCATGGGCTGCCCAAATTCCAAGCATTAGATTTGATGAACAGCTTTATTGAATTTTGTGGATAAATATTTAAAGCCTTCAAGGGCTTGTGTAAATCACACTTAGGCGGACGCACTTGCTCACAGCGCCATCTGCTGGTAGCCGCTGGTGTTGAGTAGGGGAATTAACGGGTGCCTGGGACTGGGCCAGGAGGGCCTCAGAACCCAGACCCTATCTACGCAAGCCCACCCCAAGGTACCAATTATCAGGAGCTACAAGGGGTCCCAGAGCAAAAATTTTCAAAAGCAGCAAAAGATGAAAGAAGCAGAAGAGAGGAGGATACAGAAGAAATGCAAGAATTTCTTATTTTCAGGATTTTGGAAACACAGCTCCCTTCAGAGGTCGTGCAGCCCTTCCTCTCTGCTCTAGGCAGAATTGTACGTAGAATTCTCAGGAGATGCAGGAGTTGACAATCCCCAGGGTACAACCTCCCAGGGTCCTTCATTCTGTTGCTTGTGACTCTTCTGACACTTAACATATTGTACAGCTCTTTAAAAATTAAGTCATAAAAGCAGATTTAAGTGGCATGGGAAGGGTTTATACTGGTCAGACTATGTAAGGGAGATAATTACAGAAGAGAGAGAGAGGAGAGCCACCAGAAGGCCATTCATCCAAGTATAATAGTAGCAATGGTGATCTGTGGTGGTGAGAATAAGGATGATTTTTAAATATTTTTTCTTTGTGCTTTTCTGTATTCTCCAAATTCAAAATCCAATTCTCTAATAAACATGTGTCACTTTTATGAAGAAGGAAATAGTCTTAAGGAAAAAAGTACTACCCCAAGAATAAATTCTTCCTTTTCTCCCTCCAGCTGCATTGCGAGTTCATTTCACACCGAGGGTAGGTAGGGTAAGGGGATTATTAACAACGATAATTCTACCATATTCTGTTGTATATAATGCACACTTTTTGCCCAAGTATTGGAGGAAGAGATAGGGATGTTCATTATATGTGGTTAGTACGGCTTGGGAACAGGAGAACCCAGCAGCCCTCTGAAGGCTGCCAGGCACCTGGGGTTCTAGTCTGGGAGGATAAGTATCTGGTGGGAGAAGGCTGGAGCAGCCTCTACCAAGCATTGGAGAGAGGGAGCAGTGGCAGGGCTGGCAAGGCAGGCCACAGCTGTGTGGCCTGGCCACCCGGAGGAGACTGGGGAGCCCCACACAGGCCCCAGGGACCTGCTTGGCTACCTGCCGGCCAACCAGCCTCTGAAGCTCCTGCCCCACCAGAGACCTATGCATGGCCAATTTAGCATGGTCCCAACGTGAAGGAGAGGAGAGGGCTCCTGGGGGAGGGAGAAGGGGCAGCCTTCACAGAGTGGGCAGGTCAGGGAGGGCAGTGCAATCTGCACATTCACCAGAGGAGTGTTAGCTCTCCCCAGATGTGTCTCTCCTAGCAGAGAGACGGCCACTTTCTCAAGGGACATTTTCCTGAAAGTTTGCACCAGAAACATGGGTGTGCGTTATAAATAGGAGCACCCGATACACTGCAAAATATGGTGATAACTCCCAAAAGGAGAATTTATTACTAAACGCAGCATGTGTAAAACACTTAGCCCAGGGCTGGCATATAGTGAAACTGAGTTGGGCAGTGCCTGTGGCTCAAAGGAGTAGGGGCCCCGTCCCATATGCTGGAGGTGGCGGGTTCAAACCTAGCCCCAGCCAAAAACTGCAAAAAAAAAAAAAAAAAGAAACTGAGATAATATAAGCTATTATTGTTATTACTATTACTATGTATGTTATCACTACCCTTTCCTAAATATACAGAACACTCATCTCAAAAAGCTTTTCTCAGCTTGGCGCCTGTAGGCTTAAGCAGCTAAGGCGCCAGCCACATACACCAGAGCCGGCAGTTTCAAATCCAGCCCAGGCCCACCAAACAACAATGACAACTACACCCAAAAAATAGCCAGGCTTTGTGGTGGGTGCCTGTAGTCCCAGCTACTTGGGAGGTTGAGGCAAGAGAATCGCTTAGTGCCAGAGCACTCTACTCAGGGCAAAAGCTTGAGACTCTGTCTCAAAAATAAAATAAAATAAAATATAAAAAAGCTTTTCTCTCTCCTTAAGTAGAGAGAGAAAAAACATTACCTAGAAATGATCTAATAATAAAAGGAAGAAAGTGACACTGATAAAGCAAAGAGAAAGTGATGACTCTAACCTCAATTCTAGACAAGCTCTTTTGTTTGCTCGATCTAACTCAACTAAGAAATGTCCTCAGAGGTACCAGTGAATATGTAAGCTGACTCCACATTTTGGCTGCTGTTTTTAATTTTTAAGGATCCTCCATGATGTTTTCTATAGTGTCAACTGTGTATTTTTAAAATAAATTATAAGTTGCTTTAAAAGAGGTATTTATAATATAAAGATACAGAAAGTTAAAAATGAAAGGGCAGAAAAAGTATACCATATAAGCCTATATTTTTAAAAGCTAATGATATTAATGTCAGAAAGAGTAGTGTTTAAGGCTAAAAGCCTTATTATAATGATAAAATTTTAAATTCATCCCAAAGATACAGTGACAAGAAATTAGTGTGCTCCTAATAACATGGCCTCAAAATGCATAACACAAAATTTGACAAAATACAAAGGAAATGAGTATACGGTCACAGTGGAAATCTCACAGAACAAACAACTGTTTCATCAGAATAAACACACACTAGCAAAAATCTAAAAGATTTGAATAATACAATTATAAAGTTGGCTTCATATATACATATCTATAGAACTCAGCACCCGACAATTGCCAAAAAAAATTCTTTTTAAGAACATATGGAATATGGTAGAACCTCTATAAACTGACCACCTGAGGAGCTGTAATAAACAGGTCAATATACAGAGGTGGTCACATAAGGAACTTCCATTGAGTGCATGTGGTGTATGTCTGGTCTAGGAAAATTAAGACAACTTAAGGAGGTGGTTAGTGTAGGGAAGCGTGATGAACTATCGAGCTTCTACCGTATTTACAAATATTGATGGTCTATAAACAAGTTTCAAAAACTTTCTAAGGCTTGAAATGATCAGCATAAATATTCCAATTCTAATGCAACTAGACTAGATATCAATTATCAAAAAATGTTTTTTAAATATACTTCTAAAACAATCTATGGAACCAAAAAATATAATAAAATGTATATGTATTTTAACTGAATAATAAAACTACTACATGTCGAGTGGCATCTGTAGCTCAGTGGGTAGGGTGCCGGCCCCATATACCGAGGGTCGAGGGTTCAAACCCAGCCCCAGCCAAATTACAACAACAAAAAAATAGCCAGGCATTGTGGCAGGCACCTGTGGTCCCAGCTACTCAGGAGGCTGAGGCAAGAGAATCACCTAAGACCAAGAGCTGGAAGTTGCTGTAAGCTGTGGTGCCACAGCACTCTACTGAGGGTGATAAAGTGAGAGTCCATCTCTAAAAAAAAAAAAAGAAAGAAAAAAAACTACTACATGTCAATAGTTATGTGCTTCATATTAGCCTATGCCTTAAGAAAAATTGATAGTATTATCAGAAACAGAGAAAGATGGACAAGAGCTAAGCATATATATCGATAGAACAAAAGAGAAAACCAAAGGAGATATAAAGATATATAGGAATTGAAGTTAACTAAATAGGAAACAAACATCAACAAAAAAAAAACCCAACAAAGACAAAAGTTAATTCATGGAGAAATTACTAAAATTAATAAGCCCGTAATGACACCCAAGAAAAGTACATAGAAGGCACAAATGAAGTGAGATCTTTATTTTTTTTTTTTATTTCTTTAGTTTGGATTAATATGAGTGTACATGGCTCGGTACCTGTGGCTCAAGTGGCTAAGGCACCAGCCAAATACACCTGAGCTGGCAGGTTCAAATCCAGCCCAGGCCCACCAAATATGAGTGTACATACAATTAGGCTAAAAGTCATGTTTTAAATGAGGCATCACTACAGATCCTATAAGCATTGAAATGGTCATAACAGGATATTATGCCAATAAATGTAAGATAAATTTAATCAAAATGGACAAATCTCAACAAAAACTGTTAAGAAGGGTAGACATAGAAAATATGAATAGGTGAATCAGTGTCCATAGAACAGAGGTTATGGCACCAGCCACATACGCCAAGGCTGGTGGGTTCAAACCCAGCCTGGGCCAGTGAAACAACAATGATAACTGTAACAAAAAAAATAGCCCAGCATTGTGACGGGTGTCTGTATTCACAGCTACTTGGGAGGCTAGGCAAGAGAATCACTTAAGCCTAAGAGTTTGAGGTTGCTGTGAACTATGACATCACAGCACTCTACTGAGGGTGACATAGTGAGACTCTGTCTCAACAAAAAAAAAAAAAAAAAGGAAAGAAAGAAAGAAAACATGAATAGGACCGGGCACAGTGGCTCACACCTGTAATCCTAGCACTTGGGAGGCCGAGGTGGTTGGATCGCCTGAGCTCACAGGTTCAAAACCAGCCTGAGAAAGAGTAAGACCTCATCTCTAAAAATAGCCAGGTGCTGTGGCAGGTGCCTAAAGTCCCAGCTACTCTGGAGGCTGAGGCAAGAGAATCACTTGAGCCCAAGAGTTTGAGGTTGCTGTGAGCTATGACACCACTGCATTCTACCAGGGGCGACAAAGTGAGACTCTGTCTCAAAAAAAGTATAATAATAATAATAAATAAAACAGAAAAGAAAGAAAATATGAATAGTCTTATAACATTTGATTACAGAAAATGGCCATTTTCAAATAGAGCCTTTAGCCCAAATTATAGAGAAAAGGAGAAGTAGCAGCCTCTGCGCCAGCTCTTGATCATTGCCATAATCCTAATTTTTTGTTAACTCTGAATGCCTTTGCACTAGGCATGTGTTCTTCAATTAACCACAGGTCCCACCTAGTGATTCACTCATTTAAGTTACCTTTTGGGGACCTTGGGCATTTAAGTTTGTAACCCCTGAAATAATAATTTAAAAAAAAAACATTGAGATTGTTGTAAATGCAAATAGCTGCATGAAAAGAAGTCTATCTAATGCTGCTTTCTAAACTTACCAAATTTAGACTATTTTACAAGTATCTCCAGGAGAATTTTTTTGTTTGGCGGTGTTTGGGGGTGTGACATCATTGCTATTTTTAACTGGACACGTTTGCATGTCAACAAACTCCTTCTAGTTAGGAAACAGTAGTTGGTCAAACTGCAGTGATTAGAGGAAAAGTTTCCAAGATTCCCTTCCCTTCTGACACCAGCAGTAAGTTTGAAGGATTGCCAAAATTACCCTTCACTTTTATAATTCACTGGAAGGACTTAGCAAACTCACTGAAAGCTGCTATCCTCATGGTTATGACTTATTACAGGAAAAGGATACGGATTAGAATCAGCCAAAGAAGAGAGAGCTAGGAAGAATCTGACATGAGTTTCTGTTGTCCTTGTGCATGGAGTCAGGATTACCCCCTCTGGTATTGACACGTTACAAAGAGTGCGACCAACCAGGACAGCACAAAAGAGTCTTGGAGTTCAAAAATTTTACATGGGCTTCATTACGTAAGCATGACTGATCAATGGATTGCCCAAGTTGTTGAACTCAGTCTCCAGGTCAACTGATACCATATGACCAAACTCCCCACAAATCCCATGGTTGGCCTTTCTGGTGCTGCCAGTCCACACCCTGAGAATATTAGGTACTGCTGGCCCCACCTAAAGATAACCACTTTAAACAAAGGCATCCCTATCAGGTAAAACATAGATTGCCTCCCAGAAGCCAAAGTCAAAGCCAGATCACTCTTTAGTCAAGGCCAAATTCCTTATCGCACAGTACTGACATAAAAATGGTGGTTCTTAATTCAAACCCTGTGGAGTCAGATTTATCAGTCCATTTATATATACAGTGAGGCACATATGCCAAAGGGCCATCTTCAACAAAGGGGCTATAAAAACAGAGTAACCAAAATGCAAAGTAAAATTATCTTACTATACTCCACAGGAGACCTTACCTCATGGTTCTTAACATTATACGCCTGGATAACACATGTAATATCCCAGCTGATCTCTAGAGATTATCAAATTTCATCAAAACAAAAAGGCTGGCCAGGCACAGTGGCTCACATCTGTAATCCTAGCACTCTGGGAGGCTGGTGGATTGCTTGAGCTCAGGAGTTCGAGACCAGCCTGGCCAAAGGTGGGACTGAGCCTCTACTAAAAATAGAAAAACTAGACAGGCATCACAGCAGATGTAGTTCCAGCTACTCGGGAGGCTGAGGCAGGAGGATCTCTTGAGCCCAAGAGTTTGAGGTTGCTGTGAGCTACAATGATGCCACAGCACTCTACCCAGGGCACAGAGTGAGACTGGCTCAAAAAAAAGGGGGGGGGGGGCAAGGAAGACCCAGTCACATAATGGGTAAGGCATTGGCCTCCTAAAAAAGGGAAAGGCTCGCTAAAAGCTTACCCTGCCCTTCCTGTTAACTACAGTTATAGTATCTCCTTCCTTCTCTGCGATCTGTGTTGAGAACTGAAGAGGTCTTTCTTACAGAATAGGCAGCTCCATACCTTTGTTTTGGCTGACACCTTTCAGAAGGAAAAGAAAAAAACAATTCATCATGCCTCTTCTATTTAAGTTGCCTGACAACCAGACTATCCAACCACAAAGAGATCATGGGTGTCATAGAAACAAGCCTGGGGATTTTTCATAGTTCTAGTCACATAAATCCCTCAATAGAGTGATCATTCGCCTTTTAAACATCCAACTTGAAAATTCTTATTCATCGGTGATTACATATTCTCTGGAAACATGATTATAAAATTCTTTGAACAGGAAACTCTCTCTGTGAATTTAAAATCTGATTTACATGTGGGTTTTCAGGAGCATAGCATAATAGACAGTAAGACACACCTTGCCGATTTTGCTTAGCAGACTTTTGTTTTTTCCTTAAGTGGCGTGGCGGTAACATTTAGCCCAGGCTGCATTTGAATTTTCATAGACAGTGAATTAATGGCATCGCGGTGAGGCATAGTATCTTAGGCACAGTGAGAGCTAGATAAATATTTGTTATATGGAATCGAATTGGTGCGTGTTTTATTATACATCCGTGTTAAAGCTCTAAGAACTTGAGATAAGAGGTTAATGAGTTAAAGGGATAAAATGAGTCCAAATGTTTAATACCCAGGTGTCTACATGACAGGACACCAATCCCTCTGCATGTTTTTGCAGGAAGGAACATTTGATCAGCTCTGATAAGACAATAGAACAAATCACAGAGCTTGTGTCACTTTTTTTCCCAAATCCATGGTAACATATATATTCATCTTGTCAGATTGCTATATAAATAGATGAGGTAAAACAACACGGCATTTGTTGTACTTCAATTACTTTCTTGTATAATGTCAAGAAGTAAAAGCTAACAAACCATAACTTTTCTTGACATTTCCTCCCTCAAGTGACCAATGATGGATTTGCCTTTAAAAAGCATTCATCATTTTAAAGAAGGGTAGAGACAGTAGATTTCTTTGTTATTTTTTTTCCCCCATTTTTTTAAGCCAGTGGTTAAATTGAAAAGCCCAGCTCTCCTGCAGACGGGAACTAAACCTGGTTGATAAGATTACATGTTTCTAATCCTGGGGGATGTTTGAAGTCATCCAAGTAGAGAAGGCATTTGCTGTCATAAATGGTCCAGAGATAGAACTGAATTCCCAGAGAGGCCAAGAGGCCACCCTCACCACCACGGCCCCCACCTCCCCTCTGCCTTCAACCTACATTCCGATTAAACAGTGTACACTTTGCCAAGCAAATCTTTTTATGTGACCAGATCTGACAGCCCAGCATGACTGTTAAGAACACTGGCATTTGAGTTTAAGGTACATAGTTTCAAATATCATCTCTACCATGTACAGCTCTGGGACTTTGCTCAAATTACTCAAGTTCTCTAAACCAGTTACCCTTTTTGCAAACGAACAATAAAATATAATTCCCAGTTATTGCAAATGATTATTGAGATTGTATGTTTAAAATGCTCACTACAGAAACTGCTCAAAAAGAAAAAAGCATGCCTATTAGCAAACACACTGTAAGCCCCGTGAAGACAGGAACGACGCCAGGTTACTTAGCATTTGTACCCTCAGAATCGAGTACGGAATTTGGCCCAAAGGTGCTCAGTATTCGCTGAATGAATTAATGTATGGATACAATTGTGTTGCTGATTTTTATAATCATGAGTATCCACCTTGGACATTGATGATCAATATGTCAAAATAATAATTGTGGATATGATTTACTGAGGATTATTACGTCTGGACATCTATGATTTCATGCAGATTGAATCATTTAATCATCACACTACCTTAGGAGCGAGGTGCTATTATTGCCATAATTTTATAAATGAAGAAAATGAAGTACTGAGAGGTTAAATAACTTGTCCAAGATTATGCAGCTAGTTAGGAGGAAATCAAGGATCCAAGGCCAGCAGCAAAGCATTAAATTATACTCTGCCAGAAAGTAGAATAAATAATTGTCCAAATGATGATAATAGCTACTATTTATCAAATGCTCACAAATTGATAGTCATCTCAACAGTTTTTCTTTTATTTAACATCCACAATGACCCTAATTAGAAAACAGGCATAATTATTCTCATTTTCCTGGTAAAGAAACTGAGGCACAAATTAGTTAAACAAATTATCCAAGAATACGTAGTTAGAAAGCAGCCTGTCCAGAATTCAAACCTTGGTCCGTCCAACCTCGATGACGTGTTTTTTGAGCCCTGTGTTTGAGACATAGTAAGATAGCCTGAAAATGAACCTTAAATTCCATTTTCAGGTTTTCTATTATCCTGGATATGACAAAGATCACCTCTGTCCACCACCGTTCTCTTTTCTTCCTGGACACACAGCTAGACTGTGTTTTTCAACTTCCTTGGCAATTGGGTGTTGCCATGTGACTGATTTCTAGTCAATGAAATATGAGAGGAAAGGATGTGTTTTACTTTAGGATGGGTCCCTGGATGCCTCCTACACTTATTTCTCCATGCTCCTTCCTTTTCTTTACTGACTACAGAAAAGTGTGGCCAGGTTTGGGGACAAGGGTCATCAAACTACACTCAGGAGCCAAATCCAACCAGCTAACCTCTTTTTATAAATAATGTTTCATTGGAACACAGCTGTGCCATTAACTTAAATATTACCTATTACTGCTTCCAGGAGTATGGAAGGTATCATTGTATAAGTGTGACAGAGACACTCTGGACTGTAAAACCTGAAGTACTTACTATTTGGTACTTTACCAAAAAAAAAAAAAAAATTGTCAATTCTGCACTAGGGAATGGCAGAGCCACAAGATGGAAAGAGCCTGGGTTCCTGAATAAACTGGTCAAGGAAAGCCACACTCCCCACATGAATACTCACCCCAAACAGTTACTGAGCAAGAAATAGATTTCTGTGGTGAGTCATTAAGTTCCTGGGTCTCTTTGTCAGAGCAGCTATCCTCCCATAACTTACTCACAGGACACTGTAGTTAGGAAAAATAATTACATCCACATTCAGTGAGAATGAGCTCTTTGGTTTTCCAAAATGGTTCATCTCATTGTTTCTCCATATCACACAGTCCTTACTTCCAACTGCCACACGCAGGGATGGAGCCACCTGCCCCCTTTCTGAGAGTATAACACACAATGATCCCCATTATAGCCAGAGACACCTGCCAACATCAGTGTTCTACCTGGTCTCCCTACTGGTCAGTAATTTTTTGTGTGTATTTTTTTAATTTGGATTTGCAAAATTCCAAAGAGAAACATAATTACAGCACTTATCCAATAATTCTGTCTCTGTTGAGAAAGAGGATTCTGGCAAGCAAAGAGAAAAAATATGTTTTTATTAGTATGTCCAAATCTAGAATGCAATAAAACACAGACCTTTCAAAAGAGGAGGAAAAAAAAATCCTTAGTGCAGGGAAGGAAAGCCAAGAGAAGATTACTTACTGCTACAGAATCCAATATTGCAAAGCCCCTTTTTTCCTTTTCCTATGCCACATTTTTAATGTCTTTGTGAGCTCAGTGTGCTGTGACTATCAATCACAGGAAACTACTGACATTGTGAAACTGCTTTTAAGATATACAGAGTTTTCAAAGCCAAAGTTGTCTGAAGAATAAAAATCGTCAAAGATTGTATATTTTCAAAAATATCTATTTGATACACCAAGCTGAATAATGGCCAGCTGTCCTTACTCTGTAACCGCTTGACAGAACGCATGAATATTGTTTTGTGGAAGACATTAAGTATGGGAAACAAAACTTTTTATGAGAATTGCCAGTGCTTCTGTGGTCAATGCTATGGTCTGGATATCTGTATTCTCCCAAAATTTATATGTTGAAATCCTAACCCCCAAGGTGATGGCAGTAGGAAGTGGAGCCTGTGGGAGGTGATTAGGCCGTGAGGTCAGAATCCTCATGAATAGGGTCGGCGCCCTTCGGAGAAGACACCCCAGCCAGCTCATCCCCCTTTCCTGCCATGTGAAGCCACAGAGAGAAATCAGCCGTCTGCAGTCCAGAAGACAGGTCTCACCAGAGCTGACCATGCAAACACTCTGACCTTGGACTTCCAGCTTCCAGAACTGCGAGAAATACATTCTGTTGTTTATGCATCACCCAGTCTATCAGGACTTGTTATGGCAGCCTCTTCATCAGTGGGAAGCAGAGCTCACATTATGGCTGAGGGACCAAGAGTAGACAGATCAGAATCAAATTCATTTGAGGACACACAGAGTTCTCCCACTTCTACTTGGGTGCTCAGGAAACCTTGATGGTTTTCAGACACGTATGGATGTGACTTCATATGTGGATGTGTGGACATGAAGCCAAGTCTGCTGATGCATTAGAGCTTGTAAGAATTTGCATCCTCTTTTTTTTTTAATTATTTCTTATTAAATCATGACTTTGTACATTGATGCATTTATGGGATTCCAGGCACTGCTTCATATACAATGTGAAATGCTTACATTGAACTAAGTAACACATCCATAAATTCTATTGTTTATACATCACCCAGTCTATCAGGACTTGTTATGGCAGCCTCTTTCATTAGTGGGACACAGAGCTCACCTTATTGCTGAGGTACCAAGAGTAGACAGATCGGAATCAAATTCATTTGAGGACTCGTTTCTTAATAGTTTTGAAATGTACCATTGCATCTGCACATTAGGTGAGGTTCCCCCAAATACCCTCCCGCCTCCCAGATCCCTCCTCCTCTCCCCTCGCTCTCCTCTTCCCGTCTACTTTCTGGATGCATCTTCTTCTTAATGGTCCAAAAATACCACATAAAGCAATAGATTCTGATCACTGAGGATTGTCATCAATCATCCTTTCATTTAATAAATTTTGAGTTACTACCATGTGCCAGCCATCACTCTGCACACTGGGAAAATGAGAGTGAGTGAAAAGTAGTACGTTCCTTTGTTCGTGATATCACATTCCAGTGGGGGAACATGGCGGGGAAAGTATATATATACCCATATACACATATATATAAATGTAGCAAAGATATTGAGACAGAGTAATGTTATATAAACCACAGTCTCTGACCACAACACAATAAACTCAATACACAGAAACTATCTGTTTGGAGATTTTTAATCTGTAAATACAATCAATTCACATGTCAAGGAATAAACTACAATGGAAATTAGGGAACATTTAAAACCCAATTTGACAATGAAAAACCCTACCTACCAGGAGCTGCAGAGTATTACTAAAAATCTAATGAGCTAAGCATCAAGACTCCCCCCACCAAAAATGATATTAAGAATGAAAAGGAAGGCATGGATGCAGGTGAAGCAGCAATTAGGCATTAACGAGGGTATAATGTAAACATTAGGGCAATAAATTTGAAAATTAGGATGAAATGGACAAACTGCTTAGAAAAACACCAAAGAAACTCAAGGAGAAAAGAATAAAACTGAGTAGACCAGTAAACATTAAAGAAATTGGATAAATAGTTAGAATATATCCACAAAAAGAAAAATGGGAGATGGTTTTGCAGAGGAATGTTCCCTAACCTTCAAGAACATATCATGCCTGTCTTTGTAAAATATTAGGGAGTAGGACAATTGTAACAATAGCTAAAACTATATGGCTGGTTGTTATATTAGGGGCATTTGAATTGCTTTACTTATTTTAACTGTTTTTAATCATCAGAACATCTCCATGGGGTTGGAATTTTCTTTTCCAAATTAGGAAACTAAGGCAAAAGCGGTTATGTTTAACTTACATACACAGATAGAACACAAAAGAGAAGCAAGTATTCCAACTCCTATCATAAGACTAGTATATCTTTGACATGAAAAGGAAACAAGAACGGTACAAGAAAATTATAGATCATACTCATTTATAAAAGTATAGAAAACCTAAGTAAGATATTAACAAACCAAACCCAGGAATGAATAAAATATCTAATATTATAACTAAATAGGACTTATCCCAGGAACGTAAGGTTGATTGAGCAATGGAAAATCTACCTGCATCATCTGTACCACATTAACAGACCAAAATGTATGATAATCTCAATAAATGCAGGTGAGAAAGAACTTTTTGCAGCAAACTTTAAATAAAAAGACAACTTCCGTAAATTATAGAAGACATCTGTCAAAAGATCTATAATGTTTATATATCACATCTAAGGCTGAAACATCTCACACATGTAGTCTCTTTCCAGGAAGAAACAAGATGGCTATTTCTCCCCCCTTCACTTAACGTTGTGCCACAGCACTCTACTCAGGGTGACAGAGTGAGACTCTGTCTAAAAAAAAAAAAGATCAGTGTTGCTAGGGGTCAAGGAGGAGGGATGAAGAGACAGAACACAGAGGATTTTCAGGGCAGTGAAACTACTCTGTGTGATACCATGATGGTGGATACCTGTCATCACACATTTGCCCAAACCCATAGACTATGCCTGCGATCCCCAACACCCAGGCTGCACACTGGTCCTAGGCCTGTTAAGAACTGGGCAGCATGGTTCGGTGCCTGTGGCTCAACTGGCTAGGGTGCCAGCCACATACACCTAAGGTGGCGGGTTCAAATCCAGCCCGGACCCACCAGAACAATGATGATGGCTGCAATCAAGAAATGGCCGGGTGTTGCGGCGGGCACCTGTGGTCCCAGCTACTTGGGAGGCTGGGGCAGGAGACTTGCTTGAGCCCAGGAGTTGGAGGTTGCTGTGAGCTGTGATGCCACAGCACTCTACCCAGGGGGATAGCTTAAGGCTCTGTCTCAAAAAAAAAAGAACTGGGCAGCACAGCATCACTGCCTGAGTTCTGCCTCCCATCCCACCCCTCCCCTACACTACCTTACCCCACCCCACATCCCTGGAAAAATAGTCTTCCATGAGACCAGTCTCTGGTGCCAGAAATGATGGCCCACTGGACTGTACAACACCAAGAGTGAACTATAATGTAAACTCTAGACTTTGAGTGAGGACAGTATGTCAGTATAAGTCCACTCGTAACAAACGTCCCCCTCTGGTGAGGAATGATGATTAGTAAGAGAAGCTCTGCATGTGTGGACCAGGGGATATTTGAGAACTCTACTTCCCACTCGGCTCTGCTGTGAACCTAAAATCTCCTGTAAAATATAAAATCTATGAAAATACATACATCTATATATGTATGTATGAGATTAACAAAATGTCATTATTCACAAACAATATGATTATCAATGTAAAAAACCCAAGAGAGTGCCCAAATTATAACTGTTAAGAAGGTTCAATAAAGATAACTTGATACAAAGTCCATATCCAAAAATAAATAACAATCTTATTATATGACACAAGAAATCCATATAACCATTAAGTGATTACTATCGAGACTCTCTATTGACATCTTTGAGTCAGTAAGAAGACAACCCAATAGAAAAATGGTCAAAGTATATAAATGGACAATTCGGAAAGACACCCAAATGATCGTCTCATTAAGCAGTCAGGCAAATGGAAACTAAAACAAAATATTTTCGTACACATCAGAATGAAAAATGTCTAATAGCAAAGTCAGCAAGGACCCAGAGAGGTAGGAAAACTCACAGATAGGAGCATGGGGGGTTGTAAATTGATAGATTTGGAAAGTAATAACTGGTAAAGTGAAAAACAGTGTTTACCTTAAACTACTACACAGCTGCTACTTCTGTACAAGGATATTCTATACCGTTGACAGCAATGGTCACCTGATACATCAGGGTATCCCTCAGCGATCTCAGTGGCCACCCAGGCTCTCCTTGCCTATATTTCCATCCCTTTGATTATTTATTAGTTTTCTTACTGTAGGATTAAATCTGCCTGTGAATAATTCCCGGGCTCTTCCTGCCTCCTCTCTTCCACTGGCCTCCTCCCTCTTCTGCAGGGCTATTCTCTGAAGTCATCTAATATAAGCAACAAGGCTGTGATGTTAATAAATGCTAAGTGGAGAGGTGGTGTTTCTTTGTATATCAGGACAGGCTGCTCTCCATGCTGGTGGGTTTCAACCCTGACTGCACATTGGAATATAATTGGAGAGTGGTGGAGGGCTTTTTAAAAATAACGTTGATGGGCGCTACTCCATCAAGAGATTTGGATCCAGTTGGTCCAGTCAAGATGCTCTCGGCTCGGTGCCTATAGCTCACCCTGCTAAGGCGCCAGCCACGTACACCTAAGGTGGCGGGTTCGAATCCCCAGCCCGGGCCCGCCAAACAACAATGATGGCTGCAACCAAAAAATAGCTGGGCGTTGTGGCGGGCGCCTGTGGTCCCAGCAACTTGGGAGGCGGAGACAAGAGACTCGCTTGAACCCAGGAATTGGAGGTTGCTGTGAGCTGTAATGCCACGGCACTCTACCCAGGGGGACAGCTTGAGGCTCTGTCTCAAAAAAAAAAAAAAGATGCTCTCCAGCTGCAGTATTCATGTATTTTTTATAACTACACAGGTGGTTTTAGGGCTTCCCAGAGCTTAGAACTCCTTCCTTGGATGGCAGCCTTTAAAAGCAGATCTGGGACAGTACAATGGTTAGGAGCAGAACCTGAGCGCAGCTGGGCAGATGCAAAGATTTATAAAGTATGGTGTGGCTTCCTCAGCAACAGGCAGCCTTGTCGTCTGGCTGAGCACAGAGTCAGCAGAACCGCATGTTCTGTTCTTCAAAGAACTGGCAGATATTTAATAGGAAAATACTACTGACCGATATTTAACCTTTGATCTAAAAATTCCCTTGATGGATTTCACAAATCATCAGCTTTGGGGTATTAAAACAATGAGAGATCATTAGCAAAGATCAGTTCTGGTGGTTTTGTTTTTACTGGATTTAGGAAACCACAGCCCTTGGGTGATTAGGATAGCCATCGCCAAATTCGCTTCATAAAGAGCTGAAATTCCACTTGGGAAAGGCACAGTTGTGCTTCCAGAAAGTTGTGGCTACTGGGGAAAAACCACTTTTCCTGTTCTGCAAAGAATTTCATGATATTTATCTTAAAACAATGATACAGGCTTGGTGCCTGTGGCTCAAGTGGCTAAGGCGCCAGCCACATACACCTAAGGTGGTGGGTTCAAATCTAGCCTGGGCCCGCCAAACAACAATGACAGCTGCAACCAAAAAAAAAAAAAAATAGCCTGACATTGTGGCAGGTGCCTGTGGTCCCAGCTACTTGAGAGGCTGAGGCAGGAGACTTGCTTGAGCCCAGGAGTTGGAGGTTGCCGTGAGCTGTGATGCCACAGCACTCTACCCAGGGGGGCAGCTTGAGGCTCTGTCTAAAAAAAAAAAAAAAAAAAACAATGATACAAGGGCAGCACCTGTGGCTGTCGGTAGGGCACCAGCCCCACATACCAAGGATGGCAGGTTCAAACACAGCCCCAGCCAGCTAAAACAGCAGTAACAACTACAACAACAACAAAAACAACAACAACAAAAGCCAGGTGTTGTGGTGGGCACCTATAGTCCCAGCTACTCTGGAGGCTGAGGCAAGAGAATTGCTTAAGCCCAAGAGTTGGAGGTTGCTGTGAGCTGTGATGCCACAGAACTCTACCAAGGGTGACACAGTGAGACTCTGTCTCAAAAAAAAAAAAGATACAGATGTTTATTTATTGAAATAGAAAGACCATAACAATACTTTATGTTAAAAGGAATACAACTGTGTATACAGTATGATCTCATTTTTAAGAATATTTTTATTGATCGATGTTGGTATATTCATCAAAAATTTAACAGTAGTTATCTCTGTATGGTAGATACTAAGAAATATTCTGTTTTATTTTTTCCTATAATAAATAAGCATGTGTAACACATTTTTAAAAATAATTTTCTTTTTTTTTTTTTTTTTTTTGAGACAGAGCCTCAAGCTGTCCCCCTGGGTAGAGTGCCGTGGCATTACAGCTCACAGCAACCTCCAACTCCTGGGCTCAAGCAAGTCTCCTGCCTCCGCCTCCCAAGTAGCTGGGA
>CAUYTI010069099.1:0-14288 GCA_963575145.1 Galago senegalensis | reverse complement strand
AGGGCACGGGATGGTGTGGAGAATGAAAATTTTCAAATAAAAATAAATTTAAGAAAGAGTACCGGCTCGGCGCCTATAGCTCAACCGGCTAAGGCGCCAGCCACGTACACCTAAGGTGGCGGGTTCGAATCCCCAGCCCGGGCCTGCCAAACAACAATGACGGCTGCAACACAAAAATAGCCAGGTGTTGTGGCGGGCGCCTGTGGTCCCAGCTACTTGGGAGGTGGAGGCAGGATAATCGCTTGAGCCCAGGAGTTGGTTGTTGCTGTGAGTGTGCTGCCATGGCACTCTACCCAGGGGGTATAGCTTGAGGCTCTGTCTCAAAAAAAAAAAAAAAAGATTATAGGCACTCTTTCGGACAGATGCCTGATATTCCCCACGTGATTATCCTAATTGATCTAACCAGTCATTTCGTAATAGAAGCTTGGGCTTTCTGTTTTATTTTTAATTGGATACATATATTAGCAAGTTTATTTTTTCTATTTTCATTTAGTTATGAATTTTTAATTCATAAAGCAATTCATCATTATGACAATTTTAAATAAACCATTAAATTGTTCTGGGCACTGCCCTCCTTGGAATATTTTTTTAAGTAAATGTATTCATTTCATTTCTTTTTTTTTTTGAGACAGAGCCTCAAGCTGTCCTCCTGAGTAGAGTGCCGTGGCATCAAAGCTCACAGCAACCTCCAACTCCTGGGCCCAAGCAAGTCTCTTGCCTCAGCCTCCCAAGTAGCTGGGACCACAGGCGCCTGCCACAACGCCCGGCTATTTTTTGGTTGCAGCTGTTATTGTTGTTTGGTGGGCCCGGGCTGGATTTGAACCCGCCACCTTAGGTGTATGTGGCTGGCGCCTTAGCCACTTGAGCCACAGGTCCTGAGCCTATTTTCATTTTTTAATTGACAAACATACACATATTTATTGTGTATGGATGTTTTGAAATATGTATATGCTGCGGATTATCTACCTTGAGCTAATTAATGTAGGCATGACCTCACACATGTATCATTTTTTGTAGAAAGAACATTTAAAAATCTACTCTTGGCTCCGTGCCTGTGGCTCAAGTGGCTAAGGTGCCAGCCACGTACACCAAGGTGGCGGGTTCGGATCCAGCCTGGGCCCGCCAGACAGTGATGACAGCTGCAACCAAAAAATAGCTGGGCATTGTGGTGGGCGCCTGTGGTCCCAGCAACTTGGGAGGCTGAAGCAGGAGACTCGCTTGAGCCCAGGAGTTGGAGGTTGCTGTGAGCTGAAATGCCATGGCACTCTACCCAGGGGGACAGCTTGAAGTTCCTGTCTCAAAAAAAAAAAATCTACTCTTAATGTTCAAAAATATAATACATTGCTACTAGCTATAGTCACCACTATAGTTATGCACTAGACCTCTTAAACTTCCTCCTCATAGCTATCTGAAGTTTTGTATACTTTGATCAAAATCTCCCCAACCCTCGCTCCACATGCAATACCAAGACCATTCTACTCTACTTTTATAAATTCAGCTTTTTAGATTCCAAATATGTGTAAGTGAGAACATGCAGCATTTGTCTTTTTGTGCCTGGCTTATCTCACTTAGTATAATGTCCTTCACATTAATGCATGTCACAAATCAGAGGATTTCCCTTTTTAAAAGGCTGAATAGTATTCCATTTCGTATGTATCACTTTTTTTTTTTAACCCGTTCATCTGTTGATGGACACTCAGATTGATTCCATTTCTTGGCTTTTGTAAATAGTCCTGCAGTGAATATGGAAGTGTAGCTATCCCTTTGACGTATTGATTTCATGTCATTTGATATATACCCAGTAATGGGATTGCTGGATTACGTGGTGTTTCTATGTTTAATTTACTGAGAAAACTCCATACTGTTTCCTTTCTTCTTTTTTTTTATTAAACCATAAACACATAGATCATGTATATGTTAATGCATTTATGGGGTACAATGTGCAGATTTCATATAGAATTAGGAACACTTACATTGCACTGATTAATATATACCTCATCTCTGGGTGGTACCTGTGGCTCAAAGGCAGGGTGCCAGCCCCATATGCTGGAGGTGGTGGGTTCAAACCCAGCCCTGGCTAAAAAAGAAAAAAAAAACTGCAAAAAAAAAATATATATATACCTCATCTTGTTTACTTCATTATTGTGTTAAGACTTTTATACTCTATACTTAATCCATACTGTTTTCCATAAGGATCAAACCAGTTTACATTCCCATCAACAGTGTGCTAGGGTTCCTTTTTCTCCACATCCTCTTCAACACTTACCTTTCATCTTTTTGATAATAGCCAGTCTAACAATATAAGGTGCTATCTCCTTAGAGTTTTAATTTGCATTACTCTGATGATCAGTGGTGGTGACATTTTTTTTTTCAAATACCCATTGGTGATTTGTATATCTTCTTTTGAGAAATGTCTATTCAAATCCTTTGTCCGTTTTCTTCCTGAGTTATTTGAGTTTCTATATGTTTTGGATATTAGCCCCTTATCAGACTTATGGCTCAAAGATATTTCCTCCCATTCCATAGGTTTTTTGTCCCATGGGCTGTTCCCTTGGTTGTGCAAAAGCTTTCTGTTTTGGTGTAACACCATTTGTCTATTTGTGCTTTTATTGCCTCTGTTTTTGGGGTCGCATTTGCAAAATCATTGCGCTTTCTCCCTATGTTTTCTTTTAGTAGGATTATAGTTTCAGGTCTTACTTGAAGGCTTTCTTCCATTTGAATTAATTTTTGTGTATGATGAAAGTCTAATTCTATCCTTCTCCTTGTGGATATCCAGCGGTTGAAAGCCTGCTCTTTCCCCCTTGTTTGGTTTTGGCATCTTTGTAAAAAATCAGTTGAACAGAAACATATGGGTTTATTCCTGACCTCTCTATTCTGCGCCGTTGGTCCACATGTTTTCCTCCATACCAGTGCCACGTTCTGATTACTATACTTTTGTGATATATTTGGAAGTCTGATAGTGTGATATCCCCAGTTTTTTTTAATTTTTAATTTTATTTTTTGCGACAGTGTCTCACTTTGTCACCCTCAGTAGAGTGCTTTGGCATCACAGCTCACAGCAACCTCAAGATCTGGACACAGAAATCTAGTTACAAGTCAACATGCCCTCAGCAGGCTCTCTTCTACTTTTTGTCCAGCAAAGAACGTTTGCTGGCACCAGCTAAAGGGCAAGGCACCAAAATGGAAGTGTCGCAGCCACAGTTCTCTCCAGGAGCTGATCGCCATGTGCCTGAGTGGGTGGAGAGCAGCTCTTTCCGGGCTGTCACCTGTCCTGTGGCACTTTTCTACCTTTGAATGGCTAATTCTATTCTTGCGGATTCTCTAAAATGATAGGAGACCTGTGGTGAAACCCACATCCTTCCCATGCACCAGAAGGCCCACACCACATCCTTCCCACTGATCACCACCCCCTTTCCTCTATTTTTGGTGACAAAATGAATCAAACTAGCTCACATTAAAGGCTTGGGTATGTGTGTTTGTGTGTGTATGAGAGAGGCAGAGACAGAGAGCCCACTGCAGATCTCATATATCCCAAATCCAGCCACTTCTTGCCACCCGCCATCTACCTCCCTGTCTAACCCACCTCAGTCTCTCCCCTGGATTGCTGGTACGCCCCCTAGCTGACCTCCCTACTTTCACTCTTACACCCAGGTACCAGTTGCCAGATGTAATACAGTATGCTCAGTTACACCTGCATTTCTGATGAACAACGTGTACATCCTTAGCATAAATAGGTCACAAACTGCATAGGATATACTTACATAAAAAAATATTCATTTCTCTGTATCTGAAATTAAAATTTAACTGGAGATTATTAACTTTTATGTGCTGATTCTGTTGGCCCTATTCTGTAGCAACCAGAGTTGTCCTTTTAAAATGTAAACTAGTTCATATATTTCTCTGCTCAAACTCCACCAGTAGCTTCCCAGCTTGGAAGCAAAGTCCTATCAAAGACAGGGACTGTATGATGAGCCACCTTCCTCAGTGCTTCTGGGATCTCACCTCCTCCTACTCTCTCCCCCTGACCTCCTACCCCCCTCCTTGCAACCCAGCCACACCCCCTTCCTGTCACTCCTTGCGCAGCTCTCGGCTGCATTACCTGCTCCTTCTTCTTCAGATTTTGCCCAATGACGTTACTTTCTCAGCGAGGCCTTCTCTGACACCCTCTAAAAAACCTCAGCTGCCCTCCCTGTCTTCTGCCCCCTCTCCCTGCTTTCTTTCCATAACACTGTGTCACCTTCCAACATACCACGTATCTGCACTTACTGGTTTGCAGTCTGTCTCCCCACCAAAATGTCTGGCCCATGAGGACAGGTACTGCGTTTCATCCCAGCTGAATCTCCAGCATCAGCCTCTGCTTGGCACATAGCAGACACTCAATAAATATTTGCTGAACCGGTGATGAAACCCAGGGCAGGAAATATAGCCAGGAAAGTCCAGAAACAAGGGAGTTTTTGTTTTGTTTTTCTTCCTCGGCAGGCTTGCTCTAATCTTTCTCCACTTACTCGTCTCTGTTCAAGGCCCACTTTGGCCACCGTCCCAGGCCTTGCTAGGGCTTTTCAGGGGTGCTATCAAAAGCGGGGTAATCTGATTGGCTCAGCTTCTCCTCCCCTCCTCCCTTCCTCTCTCTTTCTACTAGTGTTTAATTTTTTTTAAATAAATGAGTAGTATTTCTAAAAATATAGTTTATTTTCTTAGTAGGCCAAGACTGAAGATTCAGAGTGATTGGGAGCTCTGACAGCCAAGAGCAAATGTCACCGATAGCATATGTTATGACTTTAAAAGAATGAAAAGGATGAAATTGGAGTGTTCCTAATGCAAAGAAATAATAAATGCCTTAGGCAATGGATACCCCAATTATGCATCATATGTTTGTATGAAAAATTCACATCTGTCCCATAAATATATGCAACTACTATGCACCTATAAGAACTGAATGTAATTTGTTTTAATGAACAAATACCACTAAACATCTCTCTTCTGTCCCCTCCCAGGCTCGGGTTCCCTGTGTTCTCTAGTTTATATTAACCAGGAGAGGAGAGACTTTCCTTTGGTAGTGAAGAGCCTCCAATCTTAGTCACTTAAAGAGGAATTTGACTTCCTGCTCAGGCTACATTTTCGGAATAAATTGGCAGGGGCTTTGCAGTTCATGGTCTCAGAAACCCAGACTGAGGGCTGCTCTTCGGAAGTGTGGCTGCTCACCCCCTTCAGGTCAGGGAGAGAGAGACATGGAGGGGCACACATTGCTTCTTAAATGCACCAGCCCAGAAGTGAAGGCCGTCGCTTGCACTCACAGCCCTCTGTGCAGAATCAGTCACATGCTCCACATACTGCGAGAAGGTTAGGAAAGGTGGAGCAGACAGATATTCCACAAGAAGCAGCTGCCTCTCTTCCTAGGAGCAATCTTGGGGAAGGGGCCTGTTCAGACCCAGGTGTTCATCTGCTCATCCATTTCACCTCCTAGAGCTTGGAGAACTCAAATTAGCCCTGGCCTACGTAGAGGAAGAGATTAAATCTGAGCCAGTTACAAGTACCTACACCAGGCCCGGCAGCAGTGGGGAATCAGCATGGTTTCCTGGGGGAAGGCGGGCACTAATTTCGCCTCCCTCTCCATCCCCTGGTCCCACACCTGCAATGGAAAATAATAAGGTGACCTTTCATTTGCCCAGCACTGACACTTTTCAAAGAGCTTTTCCTTTTATGTAGACATCACAAGAAGTAGATTGAGATTATTCCCTTTTACAGAGAAGAAACTAGAAGCTCAGAAAGGTTAGAAAGGGAATCGCCTAAGGCCACAGAGCTCACAAGTGACATTACTGGGACTTCAGCAGCTCTGTCTGTGTCTCCCTGGTCCAGAGCTAATGCTTCCTCTGAAGGCCTGGGGCGGCAGCTGGGGTGGGGAGAACACGAGTCTCTTCGGCCACACTCACACAAGTGGGAAACCATCACTGCTGCCTCCTTATTATCCATGAACAGGTTGAGATACAAACACTGGGCAAAGGGCAGGGTGTGGGAGGGCTGGGAAAGGAAGTCGTCTGTGTTCAGGAACAGGAGACCTGAGAGGAAACAACAGCCTCAGATTTAGGACTGTGTTACTTTTCATTAATTGTACATTTCGTAATTTAAGTTAGATGTTTAGATTGTTTTGAAGCTTTCAGTATTCAAATATACTCTGAAAGTCCCAGTTTCATGGAGATTATAGTTGGGATCCCACTGGCACCTATACTGCGATATTGTCAGATCTGGGCCACCATCCCTTCCTACCGCTCTCATTCTTCCGCCTTGACCCCAGGAGGAGCCCTGGCTACTCCTCAGATGCTTCATCTCTGTCAGAACTTTGCATTGTGTGCCTGCTGTGTGCCAAGCACTGTGCCCAGCAACCTCTGGGGATAGGGCAGAGCACAGGTGGGGGCGTAGGGCCTGTGAGCATCTGTGTGGCTGATCTGTGGTTGAGTGGAGAAGCAGGAGAATCCTCAGCCAGCCACCGGGCCTGAAGCTGCACTGTTTCAACGCAAGATCTCACGGAGCACTTGGTTATTTCTGCTCCTTTGGCTCCTCCCATACAGATTACAAACCAGGTGAGGCAGCCAGTCCTAGAGTAGTGGAGACTCACACCCTCCCAACCCGTGGTCTTCATCTTTATCCTCCCTAGGGACTCTCACTCCCTCTTCAATCCAAACCTCTAAGTTGCCGGGCACATCAACTAATGCAAACCCACCCTTGTGGAGAGGACTATCCACTAATATCACTCACTGCGGACATGGTAGACTGAGGGCCAGGCCACCCAGAACCCCTGAGAGATCAGTGATCCTCAATGACACCTCCCAGGAGAGTTTCCTGCTTCTCTTAGTTTATTTCCTAGGATGATGTACCCAGCACCCTTGGAGCAATCTTATATTTCAAATGACATCTGCCAGCAGGGACCAGGGGGCCAGCTAGTCAATAAAGACTACATCCAACCAGACAAAGGAATAACTCTTTACCATAAGTCCTCACTGGAGGACTCAAGGCCATACAAAGAGCAGGACTTCACCATCTGGACATGGGCATCTCCGTAGACACTGTCTTGCTCTCACCCATGATAGGCACCTGGCATCTGCCACTGAAGGCTGTGCCCAAATCAAGAACTCTTCCTTGCACTGTTAATAACCATCTGGATCAGCCCAGGACGCTGCCCTTGTCCACATCACTCTCTTTGGCTGGTTTGTTAACACCTTTCTACTCCCTTTTCTCTTGCTGTTAAATGTTACTTCGATGTGGGGATTTTAACCTATAACGCATATGTATCAATCAAGAACACTGCTATGTATGGCTTGATAACTGACTAGTGTACTGGCTTGAGCCTGTGTGCCTGTGGCTCTGACCACCTAGTGAACAGCTAGCACTAAAACAGAATTCCTCTGTGGGAACTCCATGGAGCTTGCTGATTTTATGATAGATTATGCATCAAGGAAAGTCTGACCTTGTGGAAAGACACAAACTTGTATAGGCCTGCTTATGTCTGAGCTTGTACTGTTCATGACTGATATATTCCCAGATGTGAGATAAGGGAGTCAGAGTATTAAAAACGTATTTTTTCAGGCTCTTAAATCAGGTTGACAAATTGCTTTCCAAGATGTGCGTGGTGGATATGTGGTATCTATAATTTCGGTTCCTTGCACTGTTGCCAGGACTAGAAATTATCAGTTTTAGTTTTGCCATTGTGACAGGCAAGAAGTCATACTTGCTGCTTGTTTTAATTTGTATTTCTGTGATTACAGCGTGCTTTAAGCTTTGGCCATGTTCATTTATGATAATGTTTCCATTTGTGTAATTTATGAGCACAAATGCTGGCTTATTCAAGCTTTAATTTATTAAACCAATTTTTATAAGTTCTTTATATAACAAAGATGTTAGTCTTTGTATGTGATAATAGGATCTTTGAGTCTCCATCCCCCAACCCCCAGCCTCCATTATGGTCTTTTTATCTTTTTTGAGACGGAGCCTCAAGCTATCCCCCTGGGTAGAGTGCCATGGCATCACGCTCACAGCAAGCTCCAACTCCTGGGCTCAAGCGAGTCTCCTGCCTCAGCCTCCCAAGTAGCTGGGACTACAGGCACCCACCACAACGCCTGGCCATTTTTTGGTTGCAGCCATCATTGTTGTTTGGCAGGCCCGGGCTGGGGATTCGAACCCGCCACCTTAGGTGTATGCAGCTGGCGCCTTAGCCACTTGAGCCACAGGTGCTGAGCCTTATGATTTGGTTTTATTATTTTGTTTTTGAGACAGAATTCCACTCAGTTTCCCAGGCTAGAGTGCATGGTGTCAGCTTAGCTCACAGCAACCTCAAACTCCTGGGCTCAAGAAATTTTCCTGCCTCAGTCTCCCAGATAGCTGGGACTACACCCGGGCTAAGTTTTTCTATTTTTAGTAGAGATGGGGTCTCACACTTTCTCCAGCTGGTCCCAAACCCCTGAGCTCAAGAGAGCCTCCCACCTCAGCCCAGCCAGAGAGCTAGGATTACAGATGTGAGCTACCATGCTTGGCCTTTGGTTTTTCTGTATTTAAATCTTTAATCTAAATTAAATTTACTATAAATAATATCATTTCCCTTCCTTCCTTTCTTTCTTTTTTTTAGAGACAGAGTCTCAGTTTATCGCCCTTGGTAGAGTGCTATGGTGTCACAGGTCACAGCAACTTCTAGCTCTTAGGCTTAGGTGATTCTCTTGCCTCAGCCTCCTGAGTAGCTGGATTACAGGTGCCCACCACAATGCCCGGCTATTTTTTTGTTGCAGTTTGGCCGGAGCCACCCTGGGTATATGGGGCTGGTTCCTACTCACAGGCACCGCCCTCATAATTTTTTAAAAGGAAAAAAAAAATTGGAGGGATAAACAAAAACTAAAAGTAACCAGAACTTTTTGGAGAAATGGCTGGAGGGAAAAAAATGTACAAGATGAGCCTGGAAAATCTTGTCACAGGAGAAAATAAGGAAGCCATCAAAGACAACTGGGATTGCGCCAAAAAGACACAGCAGCTGACAGGAAGAACTTCCCATGAACCAAAGATGGAACAATTTGAATAGCAAAAACAAACAAACAAAAGCAAAACCAAAAATTGCCTGAGAAAATAATGACATGGGTGTACTCAATTGAAAAACCATAAACATATTGAAATCCGTGGGTTCAAATTGATATGAAAAATCATTCATTGTTCAGGTAAGTAGATGCTAAAAAGCAATACATTATTTTGAAAGTGGTAAAGAAAAACAAAGGAATCAAGCACTTATTTTGCCTCTGCTATACAAACTATATGTCAGGGTAACAGTGTAATTGATTAAGGCAAGTTTTTCATCATCGATTTCTAGCTAATATATGCAAAAGGCTGATGGCCCACAGCCCACTTCCTGGTATTCACACCCTGCCCTGTCCTGCATTGCACCAGGGTTGGACTGTGTGACCAATAGCACATAGCAGAAGTGATGGCGTGTCACTTGAGCTTAGGTAATAAAAGAATTTGGCTTCCATCTTGTTCTCTATTCCCACCCCATAGCTCACTCAGAGGCAGCCGCATATTATAAGATAGTCAGGTATTATATGGAGACGCTTATTAGAAGAGAACTAAGAGATCAAACTAAGAGGCAGTGGAGAACTGAAGCCTGACAACCACCATGTGAGTGAGCTGGAGGCCGGATGCCTGCAGCCCCAGTCAGCAGATAGACTGCAGTGTCATGAACCAAAACTCCTTAGCTAAGCCACTCGCAGATTCCTGACTGTGAGATAATAAATGCTTTGTTGTTTTAAGCCACTAAATTTTGTTGTGCAGCAATAGATACCAGTACAAGGAATGACAAAGTTAGAATGTCAGGAGTTTGCACTAATGAAATAATGGCTATGAGCACTGATCATCAATGACTGTTGAAACCATTGAGTGGAAGACTAAGGGGGAACTTCATAATAGATGGGTCTTAGGCTGACAGTATCTGAACTTAGGACTCAATTCTTTTCTGAACAAATTTATTTTTATTAATTTTCCCTTTTAAAAGCTTTTTTATTATGTACAACTGGTTATACAGACTGAACTCTATATAACCATCACTCAGCATTGATAATTATCATGGCCAATCCTGTTTCATCCAAATTTGTACCCAGTTCTCTTTATTCCATCTTATACTAGATGTTTTGTTGTTGTTTTGAGATAGTCTCACTTTGTTACCCCTGGTAGAGGGTTCTGGTGTCATAGCTCACAGCAACCTCGTACTCTCGGGCTCAAGCCATCCTCTTGCCTCACCCTTCCTAGTAGCTGGGACTTCAGGTGCCCACCACAATGCCCGGATATTTTTTAGAGACGGGGTCTTGCTCTTGCGCAGGCTGAGGCAATCCACCTGCCTTGGCCTCCAGAGGGCTGGGATTACAGGCGTGAGCCACCACGCCTGGTTTTATACTAGGTATTTTGAAGTAAATCCTGTCATCACATCATTTTACCCACTGCTTAATCTTAACACCATAAAAAGAGAGTCAAATAGACATTGTATAACCTTCTGATGTGATGCAATTAGAAGTAGACAACACGATAATTTTTTTTTTTTGAGACAGAGTCTCATTTTGTCACCCCCCAGTAGAGTAATCTGGTGTCATCACAGCCACCTCTAACTCTTGGGCTCAAGTGATTCTCTTGCCTCAGCCCCCCAAGTAGCTGGGACAACAGGTACCCACCAAAATGTCTGGCTATTTTTAGAGATGGGGTCTTTCTCTGCTTTAGTATTTATTAGCTGGGTATCTTTTATGAAAAAGAACTTTCTCTTATCAGCTATTTGACGACCCTGAAATATAGTTTGCAAGACAAATAATTAATTCTTTCCCTTTATTTTCAGACTACAGGCGCCTGCCCCGATGCCTGTTTTTAGAGATGGGGGTCTCACTCTAGCTCAGGCTGGTCTTGAACTCATGAGCTCAGGAGATCTGCCCACCTCAGCCTCCCAAAGTGCTGGGATTACAGACGTGAGCCACCGAGCCTGAAATATTATTGCTAAAAAAAACCCAAGTGAATTTAATCACATCCCTAGATATAACTCCAAATTTATAGGAAATATAGGAAATATGTGGGAAATTCTACCTATAAGTTACTTTATCAAATGGCCTGAGAGAATGAAAATAGAAAAATAAGAGAGAGAGCAACTTAAGATGATGTTGGATCCTATTTAGTGATCAATTCAAATTTATAAGACATTGCAAAACAATTAAAGGAAATGAGCTGAATATTAAGTGATATTAAGAAAGTACTTTTAATTTTATTAGGTGCGATAATGATATTGTTATTACTTTTTTATTGTTGTGGTTATTTATAGAGCAATATACTGGAGGATTTATGGATACAAAAACTAGAAATTTGCTTTTCTCATTAGAAATTTTTTGCAAGTTGATTTTTCAGAATGTCGCATTAAAATAACACTAATCTTGATTACTGAGTTTGTTTAGTGCCCCCTTAGGGCTTGTGCTTGAGGAGAGTGCCAGTCTCATCTCAGCCTCTGCAGACTGAATGTAAATGAGCCAGGGAAGAGGTAAACCATGCAGCTGCAAATGTGTGAATGTTATAAAGGCAGAGTGTGAGGGAGATTCACCAAGCAGGGAGGACAGCGGGGAGAAAGTGTGCATGCATGTATGTGCATGTGCGGATGGTACTGAGCAGGGAGTCAGGGACGAGCCCTCTAAGGAGAGGACGGAGTGGAAAACAATTTGGGGAATTCAGGAAATGTTTTCCGAACAGACAAGGTGGGACTTGCTAATGGATTAGGAAAATAAGGGAAACAGAAGGGAAGAGATTAAACTTGGCTACAGTAATGGCAAACAGGGGTACAATTTATTGAGTTGAGCAGTAGTGAGGAGGAATAGGATTCAAGAGAAACCAAGTTTGACCTTGTGAACTGTTTATCAAAGATACAAGTAGAATTGTCAAAAAGGCTCTCATGGCCAGTATGGTGGCTCATACCTGTCTGTAATCCTAGCACTTTGGAAGGCTGAGGTGGGAGGTTCATCTGAGGCCAGGAGTCTGAGAATAACCTCAGCAATACGACATGACCCCCCCACCACAAAAAACTAAAAAACATTAGCCAGGCATGGTGTTTCCAGCTACTGGAGAGATGACTGTACTCTAGGCTGGACAACAGAGTGAGATTCTGACTTAAAAAACAAAAAAGGAGGGTGGCACCTGTGGCTCAGTGAGTAGGGTGCCAGCCCCATATACTGAGGGTGGCAGGTTCGAACCTGGCGCCAGCCCGGGCCAAACTGCAACAACAACAACAACAACAACAAAATAGCTAGGCGTAGTGGTGGGCATCTGTAGTCAAGAGGCTGAGGCAAGAGACTCACCTAAGCCCAAGAGCTAGAGGTTGCTGTCAGCTGTGATGCCATAGCACTCTACTGAGAGTGATGGAATGAGACTCTGTCTCTTAAAAAAAGAACCAACAAAAAAGGGTATTCATTAAAAAAAAAAAATCTGGGCTAGGCACAGTGGCTCACACCTGTAATCTTAGCACTCAGGGAGTCTGAGGCAGGTATATTGCTTAAGCTCAGGGGTTCGAGATCAGCCTGAGCAAGAGTGAGATCCCATCTCTACTAACAACAACAACAACAAAAAAAAAAAATAGAAAAACTAGCCTGGCATTATGGTGGGCGCCTGTAGTCCTAACTACTCAGAAGGCAGAGACTAAGGAATAACTTGAGCCCAAGAGTTTGAAGTTGCTATGAGTTCTGATGATGCCATGGCAGTCCACCCAGGGTGACAGAGGAAGATTCTATCTCAAAAACTAAATCTGGAGTTTGGGTAGATTGTGTAGAAAGAATTGAACAAGAGATACAAATGTGGATGAGATCGCTTACATAGACAGAAAAATGGAGAGAGCACAGAACTGGGCTTGGGGACCAATCAACACTGAAAGGTTAGATAAGAAGGAGACGCCAGCAAATGAAGCTGAGAAAGTAGCATCAGTGAGGCAGGAGAAAAACCAGAAGACTTTCCAGAAGAACTGTGTGAAATGCTGCTGAGAGGTGAAGAAAGACAAAAGAAGAGAATGAACCGTTGGGCTTGGGCACAGGCAGTTCCCGTGAATGAGACACTGGCAGTGCTATGGTTTTAACGTGTCCCCCCAAGCTCAGGTGCTAGAAACTTGATCCTCAAGGCCACATTGTTGAGAGGTGGGACTCTGAAGAGATGATTCTGTTGTGAAGGCTCTGTCGCTGGAGTGTCTTTGGTCATTTCCTCTGTAGCCCACCCTCCCCCCATGGTCTCCAGTAAAGACAGATGGCGGCTGGGCGCAGGGGCTCATGCCTGTAATGCAGTACTCTGGGAGGCTGAGGAGGGAGGATCATTCTAGCCAAAAGTTTCAAACCAGCCTGAGCAAGATCCTGTCTCTACTAAAAATAGAAAAAATTCACTGCATATGGTGTGTGCTCACAGCCCTGGCTACGTGGGAGGCTGAGGAAGGATGATCACTTGAGCTTAGGAGTTTGAGGTTGCTTTGAATTACAATGATACAACACTCTAGCCAGGGCGACAGAGCAAGACTCTGTCTCAAATTAAAAAATAAACAAAAAAACAAGAAAGAAAGAAAAAAGAGACAGATGGATAACAAAGGGAATAATAAACATTCATTTAATGTCACCAACCTCACCTTTCTTCATTTTTTTTTTTTGAGACCATTTCACTTTGTTTTTTTTTATTTAAACTTTATTATTTTTTTAAAATTATTTTTGTTGTTGTTGTTGCAGTTTTGCCAGGGCTGGGTTTGAACTCACCACCCTTGATATATGGGGCTGACACCTACTTACTGAGCCACAGGCACCACCCCCATTTCACTTTGTTGCCCTCAGTGAGTGCTATGGCATCATAGCTCACAGCAACCTCAAACTCCTAGGCTCAAGAGATTCTCTTGCCTCTGTCTCCTAAGTAGCTGCGACTGCCACAACACCCAGATATTTTTAGAGACTGGGTCTCACTTTGGTTCAGGCTGGTCACCAACACCTGAGCTCAAGCAGTCCACCTGCTTCGGCCTCCCAGAGTGCTAGGATTACAGGCATGAGCCACCAAGCCTGGCTTTTTTTCTTTTTTTCTTTTTTTTTTTTTTTAATTTATTTGTTTTTTTATTGAATGTTAACTATGTACATTAATGCACTTCTGGGGTACAGTGTGGGGTTTTCACATGCATTCTGAACTACTTCCATCAAACTGGTCAACACAGCCTTCATGTCATTCTCTCAGTTATTGCTTTAAAACGTTCACATTCTACTCTTAGAAAGATTCACCTGTACCCCTAT
>CAUYTI010069098.1:0-13097 GCA_963575145.1 Galago senegalensis | reverse complement strand
AATTGCTTTGTGTGTATTTCTTTGTTTTCTTTTTCTTTTTATTTGAGACAGAGCCTCAAGCTGTCCCCCTGGGTAGAGTGCCATGGCATTATAGCTCACAGCAACCTCCAACTCCTGGGCTCAAGCAAGTCTCTTGCCTCTACCTCCCAAGTAGCTGGGACCACAGGCGCCCGCCACAACGCCCGGCTATTTTTTGGTTGCAGCTGTCATTGTTGTTTGGCGGGTCCGGGCTGAGGATTCGAACCCGTCACCTTAGGTGTACGTGGCTGGCGCCTTAGCCAGTAGAGCTATAGGCACCGAACCTATTTCTTTGTTTTCTAAGGAATTGTGCCCTCTAAAGATTGAGCTCAGTTTTCCTTTCTTCACATGACTCCCTTGCTCTCCTCCCCTAGTGGTTGCACATAACCCTAGATCTCAGATTGATCCTCAGTAAAGACTCAGAGAATAGAGTTTTCTGTAAATTTGCTAGTTGGTAGGAGAGTAGGAAAGCACCGAAAGATGTCAAGAGACTGTTGCCATCTGTTGGTAAGTATCTAGAACTACAGATAAAAGTCGATCTCAGTTTTGCAGGTTTGGATGTAGAATGTGAATTATATATCAATAAAACATAAAATTTTTTAAATTAATTGTATTTATAGAAAAGATAAAACAGAATATAGGACCCAGAAATAGTCTCAGAAAAGTATGGCCAACGGAGGTACAAAATCTTTTCAATAAATGTTGCTGGATACCAGGTGTGTCCCTGTGGATAAAAGATACAGGCTTGCCTTCACAGACTCAGGCTCCAGTCTTACTCCAGTGCTAGGCTAGATTCTGCATCCCCAAGCTATATATCTGCTCCCTCAGACTCAGGCTGCCCACATGCTCCCAGGTACCATATATGCCCCCAATGAACCTCAGTGCCATGGCATCCCCACAGACTCAGCACAGGGTAGCCTCTGCAGATTTGGGCTCAAGACCCACCCCAGTGCCAGGCTGGACCTTGTGGATCCAGACTCTAGGCCCATGGACTCAGTCACCTGGGCAACTCCCAAGGACCCCTCTGTCAGGTTGGGACCTGTGGACCTATGCTTCAGGCTCACTACTGCAGACCTAGATACCAGGCCTATCCACACAAACCCAACCTCCAGACCCACTCAGCAGACTCATGCACTAGGCCTGCTTTCTTGCTGACGTGGACACCAGATAAGCCAGATGAGGATTCTAGCGCCAAGACTCTGCTAGAATCTCTGGATGAACAGACTGGTGAAGGGCTTTTCCTGCTGAAGCCAATCTTCAAAACTAGAAGAGGTGCCTATTTTTTCGAGTGCACAGGCACCACCCAAGGTTCCAAAAATCATGAACAATCAGTATCACCATGAAAGGAACAAGAAAGTACCACTAACTGACCCTGTAGAAGTGGAAATAAACAGCCTGACAAAGATTTCAAAATAAATGTCTTAAAGTCAATAAACTATAAGAGTATACAGATAGAGAACTAAGTGAAAGGAAGACAATTATACACAAAAAAGAGAGTAAAATAGAAATTCGGGAGCTGAGGAAGACAATGACTGAACTAAAAAATTCCATAGAGAGCTTCAATAGTGGACTCAATCAAGTAGAAGAAGGAATCAGAGCACTTACAAGATGGGTCATTTGAAACCACACTATCAGAGGAACACAAAATAATTTAAAATGAAGAAAGTAAAAAAACAATTTTTTAATGAAGAAAGTGTACAGGACTAATGGGACACCATCAAACCAACTAAAATATGCATTATGTGAATCTCAAAAGGAGCAGATAGAGAAAAGGGGGCACAATGCTTATTTTAAAGAGTAATAACAGAAAACTTCCTGTATCTGGAAGAGGGAAACAAACATCTAGATCCTTAAGGCCCGAAGAACTCCAAATGGATTAAACATGAAGAGATCTTCACTGAGACATTGTAATCAAATTCACAAAAGACAGAGAATTCACAAAAGCAAGAGAAAAACAATTTATATATAAGGGACCACAGCAAGGGGAGAGATAGGATTGAGAAAGTTGACTAGACACAGGTAGAATGTGCCTCTTCCATGGACAGGAACCATTATAGTAAACAGGAGAATTATGTGAGCCCAGGAGTTGGAGGTTGCTGTGAGCTGTGATGCCACAGCACTCTACCCAGGGTGACAGCTTGAGGCTCTGTCTCCAAAAAAAGACTGAGACATGAGCAGACAACATTTTCCACAGTTTCTTACCCATGTGGACTACCTTGGTGGGGCCCCAGCCTTTCATGTCATATATCCAAGGCACAATTTTGAGCCTTTGACAGTGAGTAGGCTGTTCTTATTCTTGGGCTGGGTTTGAGCTTGATGTGGCTACATCCTATACCTAGTCAAGGAAGGGCAGAGAAACCAAGCTGTCCTGTGTACATCTGGGACAGTGCCCACAATCCTGTAGCCAGCTGCTGTAGGACTGAGCCTCAAGCAAACTGCACTCCCCATAATTTCCTGCCAGTGAAGCCAGCTTGAGAAGGGCTCCATTCTCTCTGGTCCCAGGACACCATTTTGGGAGTTTAAATCTGGGCAGCCTGGGAAGGAACATGAAGATGGGAATATCTCTTCCTTGAACTACCCAATGCTTCTGACATAGCTTCCTATGCTCTCAAGCATGAGCTTTTGTTGTGAATGAGCAAGACAGCCAGTTCTAGGCTTGTGGGTGGGAGTACACCCCAATAGCACTCTGCTCACTGCACCTGGCTTCTGCACAGAAGGTACAGCTCATTTCCCTCCCTTTATGGACAGAAAATGTTTTTACAGCTGTCTGAACCTGGGAATCTCTGCTCCTGGGTCTCTATACCCTTGGATCCACAGCCAATGCCCTCTGCACCCCCTTAGACCACAAGTGGGTCCCAGGGAAACTGGGGTCTCCTGGATCTTGGGCATTCAGGGTGAGTTGCTTCCAGCTGAGAGCCAGTGGGATCCTTAGGGAAAAGGACATAAGCTCCCTAGTATTGAGGGCCTTCTCCTCTTCCTCCTCTCCCCCACCCACTGCTGCTGAGGCAGACATGGACTTTTCTCTTCTGGATGGGCAAGGGTTCCACAGGGGATGATTATGCCTGGGTACTTGCAAGTGGCTACCCCACCTCTGACAGAGCACCTATCATACCCAGGATTCTGCAGAGGTTGGGGCTCACTCTTTTCCCTCTAAAAAGCCAGAGCAAGTGCTTTTATGTGCCCCAAGAACAAAAGCTACCCATCCCTTGAGTGAGGGTGGAGCTAAGTGTCCTGCCCAAGCTGCCTGTTTCTTCAGGGAGGAGCCTACCCTCCCTGGAGGCAAGTCCCTGGCACAAGCATACCTCTCTCACTGGAGAATTTCAACCACAACCCACAGTCAGCCAGTATGGGAACTCTGTGCGTAGTGGGGTAAGCTGTCTCTACCACATCTGCTTCAGCCGGGTCAGGGTAGAAGCTGGGAATCTGGATACTTTTGTGCCCCTGGAGGTCAAAAACCACTGCTAGTGCTGAGATTGATGTGTGAGTAGCTTGAGTGTCTCACAGCTGTCTGCTCACTAATCACATCAAGACAGGTTTGCCACTCCTGTCACACACTCACAGTGCATCTGCCCTTCTCCTACCGGACCATTATTCTGGAGCAGGAGGTCACTCCACCGCTTACTACAATAGCCAGTGCCTAAACACAGGAAGGTGTGAGAGTAGGTACCTAGCAGAACTTAGTATGCCATCCAGGGACCTGGGAATTAAGGATTACCTAACTTAATCCACCACCACTGGCATCTGAACCTTCTCCCAAGGGTCTCAGGTCCAATTGACCCAAATTTCCAGCAACAACATAGTGGATATGCATGAGCCAAAAGGCAGTATAACTCTTTCTCTCTATGCTGACTAGCACAGTTCCTGGCAGAGGAGAACAGGAGAACTGCAAAGCTATCTATTTTGAGCTGAGGGAAGAGCTTCTAGATGATAGGAACCAGAATAAAAACTCTGGCAATATGAAAAAATAGGCTTTTTGGACACCTCCAAAAGATCACCCTAGCTCTCCAGCCATGGACTCCAACTAAAAGGAAAATTTCAGAACATCAGATAGCAAGCAAGCCCAGTGAGATTGATGTGAAAGCTGAAAACCAATGCAAAGTAACAACAACAAAAATTCAGGATGTGAATGAAAAAATTCATTAAGGAGATTAATAATAAAAAACCCAGAACATCTAGAAAGAGAGCCATTAAGGGAATTTCAAAATGCAGTATAAAGTCTTAATAAGTGATTAAATCAAACAGAAGAAAGAATTTCAGAGCTTGAAGACAAGGCTTACTGAAATAAAAAAGAATCAAGAGAAATGAACATCATCTTGGAGATTTGGTATTATGTAAAACACCCAAATATAAGAATCATAAATATCCCTAACAGAAGAAAAAAGAAAGAAGTACGTAAAACCTATCTGAGGGAATAATGGAGAAAAACTTCCCTGGTCTTGCTAGAAATTTAGATGTCCAGATTTAAGAAGACTAATGAACTCCTGGAAGATTCATTGCAAATAGGACATCACTAAGGGACATAGTCATCAGGCCAAAGTTAAAGTGAAGGAGAAAATCTTACAAGCTAGAAGAGGAATGCATCAAGGAACTTACAAAAGAAAACCCATCAGACCAACAGCAGACTTTTCAGCAGGAACCTTACAAGCCAGAAGGAATTGGGATCCCACGTTTTATCTTCTTAAACAGAATAATTGTCAATCAAGAATTTTGTGTCCTGGGCAGCGCCTGTGGCTCAGTGAGTAGGGCAGTGGCCCCATATACCAAGGGTGGTGGGTTCAAACCCGGCCCCGGCCAAACTGCAACAAAAAATAGCCAGGCGTTGTGGCAGGTGCCTGTAGTCCCAGATGCTCTGGAGGATGAGACAAGAGAATTGCCTAAGCCCAGGAGTTAGAGGTTGCTGTGAACTGTGATGCCACAGGACACTACTGAGGCTGACAGAAAATGGATTTAAACTACAACCCAAATAGCTTCTGTCTTTAAGAAATCCATTTAAATATGTACACCATGGAATATTATGCAGCCTTAAAGAAAGATGGAGACTTTGCCTCTCTCATGTTTACATGAAAGATGGAGCGTGGATACTTTCTTAGCAAAGCATCTCAAGAATGGAAGAAAAAGTATCAAATGTACTCACTCCTACTATGAAACTAATTTATAGCTTTCATATGAAAGCTATAACCCAATTATAGCCCAAGAATATGGGGAAAGGGAGGGGAGCGGAGGGGGGAGGATAAATGGAGGGAGGGTAATTGGTGGGCCCACACCTACAGTGCATCTTACAAGGGCACATGTGAAACTTACTAAATGTAGAATATAAATGTCTTAACACAATAACTAAGAAAATGCCATGAAGGCTATGTTAACCTTCATGAAAGGTTTGATGAAAATATTTCAAATTGTATATAAAACCAGCACATTGTAAAAAAAATGAAAGAAAGAAAGAAAAAGAAACCCATTTAACTTACAAAGAGTTATATACTCAAGGTAAAATGGTGGGAAAAAATTATTTCACACAAATGAAACCAAAAGTGAATAGGAATAGTTGTTCTCACAGCAGCTAAACAGACTGTAAATCAACAACAATAAAAATATAAAGATGGTCATTATATGATGATAAAGGGATCAATTCAGCAAGAAGAGATGACAATCTTAAATATATACAGGCAGTCCCTGAGTTATAAAACTCCAACTTACCTACAACTTGTATTTACAATCAGAGACTATTACAGTAAGTCCCTGAGTAACAAACGACTGACTGATGTATGACTTGCACTTACAAATGGAGGCTATTACAGGTAATATGTTATTGTACCTGCTCCAACTTATATACAAATTCAACATAAGAACAAACGTACAAAACCTATCTCATTCATAACTGCGAGACTGCCTGTGTGAACCTAACACTGGACTTCCTAGATTCATAAAACGAATACTACTAAGAAATGAAATAAACAGCAACTTAATAATCGTGGGGGACTCCACTGACAGAATGAGACAGACCATCAAGGCAGAAAATCCACGAAGAAACATTAAACAGGACTCTAAAACAAATTGCATGTGCTAAACATTTATAGAACATTCTACCCGAAAACTGAAGAATATTCATTCTTCTTATCAACACATGGAACATTTTCCAAGATAAGTCATATGTTAGGCCACAAAACGAGTCTCAGAAAACTTTAAAAAAAGTCAAATTCATACCATGTACCTTCTCAGACCACTGTAGAATAAAGCTATAAATAAATTTAAGGAATTTATTCTCTAATAGATAACTCTCAAAACTATAGAAATACAGCTAGGCACCTGTGGCTCAAGCAGCTAAGGCACCAGCCTCATATACCTGAGTTGGTGGGTTCAAATCCAGCCTGGGCCTGCCAAACAACAATGACGGCTGCAACCAAAAATAGCTGGGCATTGTGGTGGGCACCTGTAGTCCCAGATACTTGGGAGGCGGAAGCAGGAGAATTGCTTGAGCCCAGGAGTTGGAGGTTGCTGTGAGCTGTGATGGCATGGTACTCTACCCAGGGCAACAGCTTGAGGCTTTGTCTCAAAAAAAAAAAAAAAAAACCAAAGAAAAAAACATAAGTAAATAGCCTAATGCTAGGCTTGGCGCCTGTAACTCAGTGGCTAGGGCACCAGCCACATACACCAGAGCTGGTGGGTTCAAATCTACCCTGGACCTGCCAAATGACAATGACAACTACAGCTAAAAAAATAAAAAAAGTAGCCAGGTATTGTGGCAGGTGCCTGTAGTCTCAGCTACTTGAGAGGCTGATGCAAGAGAATCACTTAAGCCCAAGAGTTTGAGGTTGCTGTGAGGTGTGACGACACAGCACTCTACTGAGGGTAACATGATGAGACTCTGTCTCAAAAATAATAATAATAATTAGCTACTGCTAAATAATCTTTGTGTCAAAAACAAAGTCAAGGTGGAAATTTAGGGTTCTTTTAATTGAATGACAATGGTGATACAAGCTACCAAAATCTCTGGGATATGGCAAAAGCAGTGATAAGAGGGGATTTCCCAGCACGAAATGCTTAAGTCAAAAAGACAGAAAGATGACAAATTAACAATCTAATATCACAACTCAGGGAGCTAGAAAAACAAGAACAAAACAAACCCAAAGCTTGTGGAAGACAAGAAATAACAAAGGTCAGAGCAGAGCTAGATGAAATGGAAACCAAAAAGACAATACAAAAAATAAGCAGAATGTTTACTACGCCAATTGTTGGGTGGTGATTTCTCAGGGGAGAGAAGGACGGCTTGGCCGTGGGTGCAAGCTCCCTCCTGGAATTGTATAAAAGCAAGAAACAAGTAGTACTCTGGGTGGCAGTAGCAAAATGTCTTTATTCTCGACATCTTTTATAGTAAACTAATCATGTACACCACATTGATCAATAATCCTAACATCCTCTATTCTTATCTTAAACTACAGAAAAGACAGAAAGTCAGGGAAAGTAAGATAACCATCTTAAGACCAGCCTCAAGCAAAAGACAGAAAGTCCAGGAAAGTAAAAGTAAGATAACCATCTTAAGATCAGCCTCAGACTATTCCTCTCTAAAGACCTAAAACAACCCTACATTATCTGACTTCTATTGTCAAAGTTAAAGGTCAGGGGAGTTGGCTCGGTACCTGTGGCTCAAGTGGCTAAGGCGCCAGCCACATACACCTAAGGTGGCAGGTTCAAATCCAGCCTGGGCCTGCCAAACAACAATGATGGCTGCAACCAAAAAAAAAAAAAATAGCCAGACGTTGTGGCGGGCACCGGTGGTCCCAGCTACTTGGGAGGCAGATGCAGAAGACTCGCTTGAGCCTAGGAGTTGGAGGTTGCTGTGAGCTGTGATGCCATGGCACCCTACCCAGGGTGACAGCTTGAGGCTCTGCCTCAAAAAAAAAAAAAAAAAAAAGGTCAGGGGAGTTAAACATTTTTTTCTTCCATGTACTTAATTAAGTTTCCAAGAAAGAGGCTCAATGACTCTGTTTTCCTGTGGCTTTTGAGGCCCCCTCCCCCCTCCTCTATTATGATGGAGGGTTCCTTCACTTACATCAACCTTTGAGTCATGTCCTCTGCACAGATGGGCCATCTCAACCCTTATCTGGCAGGCTGACTGACTGCACAGTCAGGGTTCCATGTAGGAGGTTGTTACGCCTTGCCTACACACCCCCACCATGCTCTCCCAGGTTGCTAGGCCTCGACAAAGACACACAGTACTCACAAGTCTTTTCACTCAGTTTCTGGAATTAAAAGAGCACATTTCATTTAGTTAGTTTTATGTAGGAATTCATCCCATAGAAGAGTGAAAAATGGGTTCTTTGAAAAGATAAAAAAAATTGACAAAACACTACCTAGGCTAACCAAAAAAGGAAGAGAGAGGATTCAAATTAAGTTCAATCAAAAATTTAAAAGGAGATATTATAATTGATACCACAGAAATACAAAAGACCATCTGAAACTATTATGAACACCTCCATGCATACAAACTAGAAAATCTAATGGACAAATTTTTGGAAAGATACAACCACCCAAATTTGAACCAGGAAGAAACAGAAATCTTGAACAGACCAATAATGATTAGTGAGATTGAATCAATAATAAAACATATCTCCTTTCAAAAACCTTAAGACCAGATGGATTTGCAGCTGAATTTTATCAGTCCTACAAAGAACATGTATCTATCCTGCTGAAACTGTTGCATAGCATTGAGGAGGGAATCCTCTCTAATCATTCGATGAAGCCAATATCACTCTGATACCAAAGTCAGGAAAGAATCCAACAATAAAAGAAAATAGCACACCAATATCTTTCATGAACATAGATGCAAAAATCTTCAACAAAATACTAGCAAATAGAATCCACAGCACATCAAAAAAAATAATTCACCATGATCATATTAACTTTGATGTAGGGTGATGGCTTATGATCAAGTGGGTTTCACCCCAGGGATGTAAAGATGTTTCAATATATGCAAATCAATAAGTGTGATTCACTGTATAAACAGAATTAAAAACAAAAAACATATGATCATCTCAGTAGATGTTGCAAAAGCATTGACAAAATCCAGCACCTCTCATGATAAAAACCCTTAACAAACTTGGCATAGAAGTAATTTACCTTAAAATAATAAAAGCCACATAGGACACCCCCCACCCCACCAGCATCATGAATGGGATAAAGTTCAAAGCATTCTCCCTAAGAATTGGAACAAGACAATGATGCCCACTTTCACCACTTGTACTCAACACAGTATTAGAAGTTTTAGCTAGAGCAATCAGCAAGAGAAAGAAATAAATGGCATCCAAATTGGAAGAGAGGACATCAAACCATACCTGTATGCCAGTGATATGATCTTATATCTGGAAAACCTTAAAGACTCCTCCAAAAGACTCCTAAAATGAATAAATAAATTCAGTGAAGTCTCAGGTTACAAATTAATGCTACAAATCACTAGCATTTCTATATACTAATAACAACCAAGCTGAGAATCAAATCAAGAATTCAATTCCATTTATAATAGCTGCAAAAGAAACAAAAACAAAAACAAAAACCAGAGAATATACTTAACCAAGAAGGTGAAAGATCTCTACGAGGAGGACTACAAAACACTCATGAATGAAATTGTTAATGATATAAGCAAATGGAGAAGCTCATGGATTGGAAGAATCAATATTGTTGAAATATCTGTTCTGCCTAAAATGATTTACAGATTCAATGTAATTCCCATGAAAATACCAATATCGCTTTTTACAGAATTAAAAAAAATCCTAAATTTCACATGGAATTTAAAATGAGCCTGAATAACCAAAGCAATCTGAAGCAAAATATCCAAATCTGGTTGCATCATATTACCTGACTTCAAATTGCACTATAAGCCTGTAGTAATCAAAACACCTTGGTACTGGTATAAAAGTGGACACGTAGATCAGTGGAACAGAAAAGAGAACCCAGAAATAAAACTAAGCCCCTCCAAGCAACTGATCTTTGACAAAGCAGACAAAAACATACACCGGGGAAAGGATGCCCTAGTCAATAAATGGTGCTAGGAAAACTAGACAGCCTCATGCAGAAGAATAAAATTGAATCCCTATCTCTCACCATGGACAAAAATTAACTCGAGATGGATTAAATACTTACATGTAAAGCTTGATACCATAACAATTCTGGAAGAAAACCTATGACAAACTCTTCTGAACATTGGCCTAGGCAAAAATTTATGACTAAAATTTCAAAAGCAAATACAAGAAGAACAACAATAAATAAAGGGGAAGAGGGACCCAGAGTGAAGACTAGGGGTGGGGCCAAAATTGCCTCCACGTACAAGCAACAGAAGGTACCCATGTGGAACTTATAACCTATTGGACTCCAAAAAACAAGCAGAGGACCTTAGTTTAGTGAACACAGATGAACACATCTTAATTCATGAAAACTCAAATAGACAGTCTGGTAGGTGGGCAGCTATAGATGGTTATGGGGGCGGAATAATCTGACAGAAACAGACTTTTCCTTGTTATTGGGCAGAGCCCACTGCTTATTATACTTTTCTTTTTTTTGAGACAGAGTCTCACTTTGCCACCCTCAGTAGAGCGTCATGGTGTCATAGCTCACAGCAACTTCAAATATTTGGGCTTAAGGATTCTCTTGTCTCAGCCTCCCAAGTAACTGGGACTAGAGGTGTCTGCCACAATGCCTGGCTATTTTTTAGAGATGGGGGTCTCATACTTGCTCAGGATGGACTCGAACCTGTGAGCTCAGGCAATCCACCTGCCTCGGCCTCCCAGAGTGCTAGGATTATAAGCGTGAGCCACCACACCCAGCCTATTATACTGTCATTATCTAACTTATTCCAGAAAACATTATGGGTTTGGATGTTCTTTGAAGATGCATCTCACAAACATCTGTGGGAGAATTCTGCCTGCTGATTCAGGTGGTAAAAGCTATTTTTTTTTTTTTGAGACAGAGTTTCACTTATTAACCTTCGATGGAGTGCTGTGAAGTCACAGCTCACAGCAACCTCCGACTCCTTGGGCTTAGGCAATTCTCTTGCCTCAGCCTCCCAAGTAGCTGGGACTACAGGTGCCTGCCACAACGCCCAGCTATTTTTTTGTTGCAGTTAGGCCAGAGCTGGGTTTGAACCCATCACCCTCGGTATATGGGGCCGGTGCCCTACTCACTGAGCCATAGGCACTGTCCAGTAAAAGATATTTTAAGAGGGAAGCAAAATGGGAAACTTTATGCCTTCCTCTCCCACATCAAATTGCTAATGTGGAACAATACCATCTTCCTAGTGGGATAGAAGAAATTACAGCCACTCTGCTGACTAGCCAAAGTTAATATTATTCAGCCAGTCCAGAGTCTCTTCAACAGTCCTATACGATATGTGGCTTATGACAGTAGACTACTGGGAATCAAATAAGGTAGTTCCTGAGATATATGCAGTTGTGCTCAACATGACTCAAGTGATAGAACAGCTAATACAAACAATAGGCACTTTCAATGCTGCATTCAGCCGGTGGCTTCCTCAGTGTCCCTTTATACCCTGACTTGCAGGAGCAATTTGCTTTTACTTGGAATGGCCAAGAGTGGACATTCCAAGTGTTGCCCTGGGGTTAGCTACACAGCCACAGTATTTGTCCTAGAGATTTAACTTTATGTCTACTGCCACCTGGTGTTAAATGTTTTTATTACATTGACTACATTGTGCTGATTTCTGGAGTTGTCATCCTGACAGCGAAACCAAAACTCCCTGTGCACCCTTCTCCAATCCAGAAGATGGGCCACCCATCTTCAAAAGATGCAAGGCCCAGGAATGGCTGTAAAGGTCCATCCTAGAGGGTCACTTGTCTGGGTAACATGCATCTTATCCCAAGCACTGTTATTCACAAAATACAATTTTCCAGGCCTAAACAGTTAACATTTACAAAGTTTTCTTGGTCTTTTGGGATATTGACAGGCTTTCATCCTGCATTTAGCTCAGTGTCTGTGCCCTTTATACGGACTAGCAAAGATGGATCTAGTTGGTGCTGGGATGAAGAACAAGAGGAAGTGTTTGCAAAGGCTAAAATGCTAGTGGCCCAGGAACAAGCCTTAGGCTGTCCTCTTCCCAGGGTACCATCGTCTTTAGATGTGACCGTAAGCCCTGAGGAGGACTAGTTGGGCCCTGGCATGTCCAGCACGGGAAAGCAGTTCTCCTAGAATTCTGGTCACAGCTATGAACGGGTGCTGAAACCTGACATTTCCTGATTGAACAACAGATCCTGGGGGTATACAAAGCCTTATAGCAAGTTGACCGCTAATGCTGCTTTGTCTGTAGCAGTGAGACCAGTCGTCCGTATTAAAGGCTGGAGAGAAAAGTGGTTTTCCAGGCCTGTATCAACTATTGCTCAAGCCTTCACTTTACAAAAGTGGAATGGATCCCTGTGACAACATAGTGCCGGCTCCACGAGTTCCCTAGAGAGGAGCCACATGCTGTGTCGGAGCTGGTACACTAGGAGATCCAGGGTGCCCCTGTTGTGGAGCACCCACGAGAGATGCCTCCAACAGTGCATGAAGACTCGCCTCCATTCCTGAAAATGCTTGGTGCTGAGAGGGGTCAAGCCATGATAATCCTGCATAGGGGTGACAGCAGCCTTCAACTGCAGACAGATACCATCTGGTTTGAGTCGGTATTGCAACAAAGCAGTCAGTGGACAGAACTCTGGTTTGTGTGATTGGTTTATACTTGGGAGCCATGGCCTATATATCTCCATGAAGACGTGGGAAGTATTTAAGGGTCTTCCAACTTGGCTTGCCCAGTGGGCCTAAGATAATTGATAAATGCTTTTAAAACCCTTATGAGGGCTCGGCGCCTATAGCTCAACCGGCTAAGGCGCCAGCCACGTACACCTAAGGTGGTGGGTTCGAATCCCCAGCCCAGACCACCAAACAACGACGGCCGCAACCAAAAAATAGCCAGGCATTGTGGCAGGCACCTGTGGTCCCAGCTACTTGGGAGGCGGAGGCAAGAGACTCGCTTGAGCCCAGGAGTTGGAGGTTGCTGTGAGCTGTAATGCCACGGCACTCTACCCAGGGGGACAGCTTGA
>CAUYTI010069095.1:0-14323 GCA_963575145.1 Galago senegalensis | reverse complement strand
GAAAGGTTACTGATGGGTATCTGGCCAGTTTTCCAAAGGGCTTTTTTATTGGCCTTATAAAGTCAACCTTAATTCCTTAACATAGTCTATTCCAGCCAAAGCCTTGGTCATTTTAGGCTCACAACCAACCTGGCCACATGGAATTCTGTCTCAGTTTCTTACAAGTATGCCTGTACAAAGTCTTTTCACTACTGTCTCTCAAAGGTCCTTTTTTGGCCAGAGGCATATAGGTGTTTTGCCTATAGTAGACCATGATATTCTGGGGCCTGGGCCATTCTAATCCCACATGGTGATGGGTGTAGGGTACCTCAGGGAAGGCTTTGTGTGTTTTCTATGTCATGAGACTTTTTTGCACACTTTTAGTAACTGTGCTAGAGAATCAACAAAGTCAGAGTCTTAGGACCTTGAAATGAAAAAGGACAAATTTTTACTGGATGTCATCACCATCTTTCAGTGGAATGTGGGCCACATCTAGATAAAGAAGCAAGGACCATGAAGTACGTGCAGAACTTGGCTGCAAATCCCGACAGCAAGAGGTGGGGCTTCTGTGGCTCTAGAAACAAGGAAGTGGGACAGACCTCACCAGCAGAGGGCTGAAAAATTCTCTCTGGAGAATAGGCGAGAGTTTGGTGATGGGGGGGAGGACTATTCCAGGCAGAAGAAGTAGCTTGTGCAAAAGTTCCCCAAGGCTGGAAAGAGCGAGGTTAGTACAGTGAGCTGGGAGAAGGTGGATAGGGCTGAACTAGAGAAGAGAGCAAGGTGTCATATGAGGCTGAAAAAGTATTGTTTCAGTCATGGTATATTTTAAGGGAAATAATCCCCTTCAGTTATTTTATGCAGGAGGGAGTTGAATACAGGGCTGAATAAATGGGCTGTATGCTGGGCCTCTTAGTTACCCTTTGGACAGAACATAACTGCCCACCATGACAGCTATCGCCCTAAGGCCACTATGGGAATTAACTGCCACGGAGAATCTGCAGCAGTTGGCATCAGAACAACAACCTCCCATGCCCTAGGAAACTGGAAGATGGGCACTGACACACACAGCAGAGGGCCATGTGCCCATTCCTGTGCTGCACAGCAAACAATTACAGGGGCACCGGGACCCCAGCTTTAGAGGGGGCTTCAGAATGCCGTGGTTACCTCTGATCCACACAACCAGTAAGTGGGGACAGGAGGAAGAATAGACTGATTGGTCTACAGTAGCCAGAATAGGTAGGTGTGAGCCCCGTCATGCAAGGTGTCATAGGCACTATTGACAGAGTTCTGCATTTGTTCCCAAAATAATGGGAGGCAATTGGAAGCTTTGGGCAAGAGGGAGTTCTAGGGAGGGTGAGGTGGAGAGGCAGGACAGCCAAGAGGACATGGATACAATTGCAGTAGATGCAGGGTGGTGGTAGAAAGGGGGAACGTGACTAGATCTGAAAGATACACGTAGGAAGTTCCTAGATAGGACTGGTCTATGGGGCACCTTTGCATCATCCATAAGGAGGTATCAACTAAGCAGGCAGTGAAGGATCTGGAGACCAAAAGAGAAGTGTGGACCAGAGACGTGAATCTGCAAGTTACCTACATATGGGTGTTGAGTGAAGCGGGGTAGGTGGATAAGATGGGAGGGAGTGGAATGTGGTGGTCTAGGGCCAGGCCTGCAAGAACCTGAATTGAAAGCTGAGTTTGCAAAGGAGACAGATAGGCCAAGGAAGGGGGGTATTAGAGTGGGGAGTGTCTGAAGAGGGCATGACCACTTGGCAGAATCCTTCTAGCAGGTTACATACAGCTCCTCACCCTAAGTAGAGATACATCCACTCCACCAGGTTGCTGCGGAAAAAAGATGAAATGTATGTCACATACAGAGTTAGAATAATGCGGAGCACATATGAAACAGCTAGACATGGAGATGATCCTCTGACAGGAGGGTTCCCCAGGGCTGCAGTGGCTCTGCATCCTGGTTTGTTCAGACAGTCCTGGCTCATACCTGCTGACCTGTGTGATGATGAATAGCAGCCTCTTTCATGCTCCAAGGGTCCCAGTTAGTGTTATAAGTTATATGAGCACCCAAACCTTGCCATGGACCATTAGTGCAGGGTCAACTTACGACAGCACAACTTAGTGAGAGGAGAGTGGAAAGCACAAATCCTCTTACTAAAGGAAAGCCCCATCTGTAAGATGAACTACAGAATGGCCAGAGGTAGATACCCAAATGGGAGGGACCCCGAAAAATCTGCTTTGGGCACAAGGGATTTGGAAGTATCGAAGTCAGGGCTCCCAAGGCAAGACATTCTCTACTATTCATGCACCCAGTAAATTTGATTGCCACATAAAACCCAAAGTCAAGGTTTTGGAAATATGTAACATTATTTCAGCCTAAAACCACCCACAGATATTTTTACATGTTAAATATCCTTGTAAACCGAACTCCATTGTGAAATGCAGCCTTAAATATTCCAGCCTTGAAGAAAAAAAATCCTGTCATGGAGATTTCTTTCCACTCATAAATGAGTTGTGCATTTATGAAGCACAGAGTTTTTACTTTTAATTTATATTTTTTTGATAAGTAGCTGTCTATTGTGACAAACATTCTACAGAGCCCCAGAAATCAAATCCTTATTATATCATGTGATATTATAGATCATTTTACACCAAAGGATTAATTCTTTTTATTTTATTGAGACAGAGCCTCAAGCTATCTCCCTGGGTAGAGTGCCATGGCTTTACAGCTCACAATAACCTCCAACTCCTGGGCTCAAGCGAGTCTCCTGCTTCCTCCTCTCAAGTAGCTGGGACTACGGGCGCCCACCACAATGCCTTGCTATTTTTTTTTTTTTTTTTTGGTTGCAGCTATCATTGATGTTTGGCGGGCCGGGGCTGGATTCGAACCTACCAGCTCAGGTGTATGTGGCTGGTCCCTTAACTGCTTGAGCCACAGGCGCCAAGCCCAAAGGATTAATTCTTAACCATGAGTATTAAAAAAGATTTACAGTATGTAAGCAACATTTTTTTTTGAAGAGCCTTTATGTTTACAAACAAAAATATTTTATTTCATTTCTGAAAGGTGGGAAAAACTCAGGATGCCAAGGTATGTAGTAAACAAGAACTGGTGCGATGTTATCATTCATTTATAAATAATTTATGATGTTCCCATAAATATGAAACGAAAAAATTTTACCATCATGCAAAAAATAAAAAATAGAGCCTCTGTCCCCTGCTAAGGAAGCCCCACAGGAAAATAAACACAGTGACCCAACTTAGAAGATGATCAATTGAGTAGGAGGTGACAGTAATATGAGTTGATTCTCATGGGAAATTCCAAGACCTCCAAATGATTTTATTAAAATACACATTTTCTAACAAAGATCTTTGCAAGAACACAAGAATAAATTATTTTTAAGGGGCTAGAATTTTTTAAAAATTTATTGCACTATAACTCATTTTTAATAAAAGTATCTGTTTTAGAGTTTACATTTCAGTGTCCTTTAGTATATTTGCTTAGTTGTACAAGCATCACCAAAATCTGATTTTAGAATGTTTTTATCACTACTAAAAGAAATGGTAGATCCATAAGTAGTTACTATCCACTCCCCTCTGCCAGGCCTGGAAATGCTTCATTAACATATTTCTGTCTTTATGGATTTGCCTATTCAAAACATTTTGTATAATTGGAATAGTGCAGTGGTCTTTTTGTGCCTGGTCTGTGTTGTAGCATATATAAGCATTTCATTACTTTTCATGCTAAATAATAATCCATTTTATGGATATACAATATTTTATTTATTTGTCCATTAAAGAACATTTGGGTTGTTCCCACTTTTCGGCTATTATGAACCTTTGTGTACAAATTTTTAAGTAGTGATAGGCCTCTGATTCTCTTGGGTCTATAACTTGCTATCAATTGTACCTCTATGCTTATGTCTTTGAGCAACTAACACATTGTCTCCAAAGTGGCAGCACCATTTTATAGTCAGACCAGGAAAGTATAATGGGTTCAATTTTTCCATACTCTCACCAACACTTGTTATTGTCTCCATTTTTTTATAATAGTCATCCTAATGGGTATCATGCCATATACACTGTGATTTGGAAATGCATTTTCATAATGACTAATAATGATGAGAATTTTTTTATAAGCTGAATGGCCTTTTATATCTTCTATGAGAATGGTCAATTCAGATCTTCCGTGCCCATTTTTAAAAAGTGTGTGTGTGTGTGTGTGTGTAATTAGTGACTTGTAAGAGTAATCTATATATTCTGGATACAAGTCCCTTATTAGATACATAATTTACAAATATGTTCTTCTATCCTATACATTGGCTTTTCACTTACTTTACAATACATTTTGAAATATAATTTTTTAAAAAATTTTGATGAAATTCGATATTTTTCCTTTATCGCTCATTTTTTTTGTGTCTTATTTAAGAAACAATTGCCTGAGGCTAGGTCATGAAGATCCACTCTTATGTTTTCTTATATGTGTTTTATAGTTTCAGCTCTTCATTTTAGGACTTTGTTCCATTTGGTGTCAATTTTTGTATAATATGGCATAAGATAGGAGTGCAGCTTCATTCTTCTGCATGTGAATGTCTAGTCCTCCATCACCACTTATTGAAAAGACAATTCTTTCCCTTCATTGAATTTCCTTGGTGCCCCTGTGGAAAGTGAAAGACCATATATGTGAGATTTATAATCTAGGCTCTCAATTCCTTTCACTGAGCTATGTGTCTATATTTACCCCAATACCTCACTGTTTTGTTTTTGTAGCTTTGTAATAGGTTTTGCAATTGGGAAATGTGAGCCCTCCCACTCTGGTGTTCTGCTACAAGATGATTATGACTGTTCCAGGTCCCTTGCATCCTTGCTCTGGCACCCTTCCTTTCTAGCACTGGTATCTGTGCCCCTGGGCCTCCTAGTCTCATCCTAGTTCAAATGTTCATTTTCCCACTCCTTTTTCCAAGTCTGTGAGCTTCTAAGACATTTAGGTCCTTTTTCTGTAAGTTGGCCAGAATTTGTTTCTATTGCTTGCAATCAATGTATAGGAGGCAAAGCAGTAACCTTTATCACTTAGGAAAAAGCTGTGGGAGTTATTCTCTCTTAACACCTTCTGGCCCCCACTTCAGGGGCTGTCGTGACAACTGACCACAAACTGGGTGGCTTAAGACGACAGAAATGTATTCTCTCGCTAATCTGGAGGCCAGAAGTCTGAAATCCAGGGGTTGACAGGGGGATGCTCCCTTGGGAGGCTCTATTGTTGGATAATTTCTTGTCTCCTCTGGCTTCTGGTGGCTCTTATTGTTCCTAGGCATCCCCTGCCTCATAGCTGCATCACTCAGATCTTTGTCTGCACGTGGCCTCTTTCTCTGTGTAGTCACTTTGTCTTCTCCTCTCCTTCTAGGGTCACCAGTCATTGGGTTCAGGACCCTCTCAACCTTTGATTTCATCTCAAGACTCCTCTAACTAATTACAATTTTACAGATCCTACTTTCAAACAAGGTCATTCTGAGGCTGCATGTGGTCATGAGTTGGGACAGGTGCTCCTCCACCTGCTTCAGATGGTGTCGCTCACTGTCACTCCCTTGCAGATACATCTAGAGTTGGCTTCAGGCTATGTGAGGCACCAGCCAGTCACCAGAAAGCAGGCAGAGAGACAGGCTAGGACATTTCTTCCCACCCCTGTCATCATGGCATCCAGATCTTGGCCGTGGCTGTGCCTTACCCCAGTGTAGTCCCCTCTCCCCCCACTGAGCTCACATCTAAGCCCTTCAGGGTCTCTGTTGAGTCCACTTCCTCCTTGGCTGCCCAGGCCTTGCTGTGGCCTGGCCCTGGTGCCTCAGTCTCTTTTGCTGTTTCCCTTACCCTTGCCCACCTTTGGAGGGAGTCCCCTTATTAAAACATCCTCCCTTGAACCAAATGAGATTCTTTTTCCTGCTGGGAGCCCATCATTAATCTTTGATTCAGAGATTATCATTTACTTATTTGGCTCAGTACAAGCGATGACCTTCCTGGGATGAGTGACTATTTCATTTTATTTACAAAACAGCAAAAGGGGAAGATATTGGGCTCAGCTCAGCACTCCAGAAATACTTCTAAATTAAAATTAACTTTAACAAAACAGGAGTCATAAAGGACAGATATCTTAGTGCAGTCTGGTAGTGTTTGTGCACCTGTATCACGAGGTGTCTTCATTCTCCAAGTGTCTTCTAACATGTATATTGTCCTCTCTGCTGCTTCTTTTGGTTCTATTACCAAGCACTTCCAATGTCCCACTGGGTAACAATCCCGCAAACAACAGTTCCATGTGCCATCACTTTCTGCTATGCTCACTGAGATCAGAAAAGGAAGAGTCCTGTGATCTTGGTTGTAAGGTCTGGCTGCTGGAGCTAGGAGCACATCCATCTTTGGGAGCCTCAGACCTTTTTGAACACAGAGGGTCTTCTATTTGTAACCCCCCATAGAAGGCAGGCAAGCAGTGGCCTGACCAGCAGCAGATGGAGCCATGCCATCTCTCCCAGAAAAGTCAACACAGAAAGACACAACCAAAACCAAGGATCTCTAGAAAGAAACCCCATTCTTTATAAGCTGACAATTTGATAGTGGCCTTATGATTCCTTTTAAATAACTAGATATTTTAATCCAATAACTGCATATAATCCATACATATGCAATTTGTGCTTACATGCTATTTTTTCATTTAAAATATAATGTAAACATTTTCATATGCTAGTAAGGATTCTTTTATGGCCTGATTGGTAAATGCTGCACAAATTTTCATTCAGTGCCTTTTATTCATATCAAGTCATTCATCTATTTTTGAGTCATTCATCTAATTTAATTTGTTAGCAGTTTTCAATATTATAAATAGTGCTATACTGAATATTCTTGTTTATAAATGTTAGAGTTCATTTTGACCATTTCCTTCAGCCAAGTTCTTCATGTAGAATTCTTATGACAAAGATTCACATATTTTGAAGAACTTCTATATGTATGGCCAAAACATCCCCCAGAGAGGCTGCATTCATCTGGATCTCACTAACAGGCTATTTTTTTTATGACTTTATAATTAGTATGTTGCACAAAAAAAATGAAATGCCTTTGTTTTTTGCATGTCTTCAACTACTATGAACTTTACTGTGTTTTTACAAAATACATTACTAACCATTTATGTGACAAGTTATTCTTCATTCATTTCTCAATTGGCCACATTAACTATGCTTTATTGCTTATAAGGTTTCTTTATCTACAGAGCATTCTAAAAAAGTAAACACATTTTGAGGCAGTGCCTGTGGCTCAGAGGAATAGGACACTGGCCCCATATGCTGGAGGTGGCAGGTTCAAACCCAGCCCCAGCCAAAAACTGCAAAAAAAAAAAAAAAAAAGTACACACATATTAAGAATGGAAAAACCTGAGGCAAGATGGTGGACTACAACCAGCTTTCTACAGAGGCTCCCGTCCAGAAGGAAACTTAAAGGACAAAAGTTTAGCAAGAAAGCCAATGGTTTGGAGCTGAGCCAAGAGAGAAGATTGAAGAACACATATCATCCTTGCCGAGCCTAGCTATGACCCCAAAAATATAATCAAAAGGTACAAAATCCACCAATAAGTGGAAAAGAGGGCCCACCCCCACAAGAAGGGCTCACAGTTTACTCCATACAAACAAACGAGCAGAGTTCAAACATCCTCCCATTCTATCCCATGGGAGAGACCCCCTAAAAGCTGGACCTCCTACCCCTACTAGGGGGCCATGGCACTCTCCTACCAGGCATAAAACTATAAAACTGTATATATTCTCTACCTGCAACTCTGAACTCCCAGGATTCTCCCCTACTCTCACCCTGAGGTCTGGAGGTTTGTCACCTATGGAGTCCATATTCTTGGGCATTTCCTTGAGAGGAGTAGAGGGGGAAAGGGCTGGTGTTGGTCTGTGCTGACTCTGTGGCACAGGAGCGAGGAGAGGATGGTTAGCTGAGACAGAACCATACAGGAGCTGCGGTATCCTGAGTTGCAGAGTGGCAGCCACAGCAGCAGGAAAGGCTCACATCCCTGAGGCCATTCCGGATAGACACACCCTGTCTCTCTGGGCAACCAGAGGAAGTCAGGCATTTTCTCCAGTGGCAGCCACTGGCAGAGAAGACTTGGGAAGTTCTGTGAAGAAAGAAAAGCCCTAAGGGCGGTTCTGACCTAGGTGGAGCAGGGGGACTAGAATACTAAGCTCACAGACTTACAGGGAGGGTCTGAACCAGAAAACTGCTTATTTGACCATAATACCACCTAGCCCTCAGGGGAATATAGCTGAGACAAAGGCAGTGAACAGGCAGAGGCTGGAATTGACACCTGAGTGTAAACTCTAATTCTTTGCTGCCCAGGGCTGAGTTTTTTATCAGCTCCAGCAGCATCTGACCTACAGAGGAATTTAGCCAGGATAGAAACAAATTCTGTGAAGTTGCTCTGTCCTGTTCTGCCAGCAACATCAACCAGGCATAGGACTGGAACTGAGTGAACTGCCCCAGCCTATATTAAACACCCAAGGTCCCCTTGCCAGACTCAGGTCTCCTGGTGACCCAGGCAATCATAAACCCTTAGACCAGTTGCTCACTGGAGTGAAATGGGTCATAGCCCTGTGGGATTATCAGTGACTGGGTGCAAGGTGGGAAAGGAGGCATCAACCTTCCCAGACTAATTCACTTGCTGAGTGGGTCCTTCTGCCCTCATGGAGCACTGGAGCAAGTCATATCTGAGCTACCAGCAGACCCCTCCTATTTAGTAGCCTGAGACTTTTTGAACTCTCCAACCTGAGACCAGTGCTGACTGGGACAACTGATTTGGACCCCTTGAACTGGGCAAATCACCCAAGGACTATCCAAAGTGGCACGCTGGGTGTATGGTTGAGGGAAGGTTTGATTTGCCTTGCCCAATTGTTGTTTGTGGGGGGTGGAGCAACTTAATTGCTCATATTTCTCCACAGCTGAGACTTTAACCAAGAGTAATTGATTCACTAGGGTAGGACAGAGACCAGCTAAAAATAAGACAGAGCAACTTAGCCCCACCACACCAAGCAGGTCCCCAGTCTCTCAAGCCACAACACCATATGGGTCTTTGACAAAGCTCAAGGGGAACAGCCAAATGGGATAAAATAATCATGGGAAAGAATCAGCGGAAAAAACTCCGGTAATACAAATAACCAGAGTAGATCAACCCCCTCAAGAAAAAATGTGGCAGATGCACCTGAAAATCCCCTTCACAAACAGATGGCTGAGATGTCAGAAATCAAATTCAGAATTTGGATTGCAAATAATATTAATAGAATAGAGGCAAAGAAAGAATTAGAAATTCAAGGAGCATTCCAAAAGGTCACTCAAGAATTCAATGAATTCAAAGACAAAACCACCAAAGATTTTGAAACATTGAGGCAAGAAATTGCAGCCCTCAAAGATCTGAAAGATACAGTAGAATCCCTTAGTAGTACAGTTCAGCAGGGAGAAGAAAGGATCTCAGACATTGAAGACAAAGCTTTTGAACATGCCAAGCATCCAAAGAGGAACAGAAATGGAAAACAAAAACAGATCATTCTCTCAGAGAGTTCTGAGATAATTTGAAGAAAGCTAATATTCACCTTATAGGAATCCCTGAAGGTGACGAAGTTGCTTCTCAAAACACAGAGGCTCTTCTTCATGAAAGTATGAAAGAAAACTTTCCAGATACGCCAAGAGATCCTGAAATCCAGATAGCAGACAGCTTCAGAACCCCAGCATGACTGAACCCAAATAAGACATCCCACACACACATCATAATTAACTTCACTAAAGTTAATATGAAAGAGAAAATCCTAAAAGCAGCTAGACATAAGAAAACCATAACCTACAAGGGGAAAAATATTAGAATGACTTCAGATCCCCCTGCCAAAAATTTCAGGCTAGAACAGGGTGGTCACTGACTTTTAATCTCCTAAAACAAAATAACTTTCAACTCAGGATCCTGTATCCAGCTAAACTGAGTTTTATTTATGATGGAGAAATTAAATACTTTAGTGACATTCACATGTTGAAGAAATTTTCCATAACTAAACCAGCTCTTCCGGATACTCAGACCTATCCTCCATAATGACCAGTGTAATCCTCCACCACAAAAGTAAACTCACTTAAAAACTTTTGATCAAATTCCAACTTCCACAATGGCAAAAGGATTAAAAATGTCTATTGGTCTTTCGAACAACTTGATGTCCAAAATTTTACCAGGCTTATCAGTAATTTCTATCAATGTGAATGGCTTAAATTGTCCTCTAGAGAGACACAGATTGGCTGATTGGATACAGAAACTCAGACCAGACATCTGTTGTATACAAGAATCTCATCTTACCTTAAAAGACAAATATAGACTCAGGGTGAAGGGATGGTCATCCATATTCCAGGCTAATGGAAAGCAGAAAAAAGCAGGCATTGCAATTTTATTCACAGATACAATAGGTTTTAAACCAACAAAAGAAAGCAAAGACAAGGATGGCCACTTTATATTTGTTAAGAATAATACTCAATATTATGAGATCTCAAATATCAATATTTATGCACCCAACCAGAATGCACCTCAATTTCTAAGAGACATTCTAACAGGCATGAGCAACTTGATCTCTCCCAGCTCCATCATAGTAGGAGATTTTAACACTCCTTTAGCAGTGTTGGATAGATCATCCAATAAGAAACTTAGCAAAGAAATTTTAGATTTAAATTTAACTATTCAACTTTTGGATTTAACAGACATCTACAGAACATTTCATCCTAACAAAACTGAATACACATTTTTCCCATCAGTCCACAAAACATATTCCAAAATCAATCACATCTTAGGTCACAAGTCTAATCTCAGCAAATTTAAAAGAATAGAAATTATTCCATGCATCTTCTTGGACCATCATGGAATAAAAGTTGAACTCAATAACAACAGGAAACTGCAGACTCATACAAACACATGGAAGCTAAATAACCTTATGCTGAATGATAGAATGGTCAGAGACGAGATCAAGAAGGAAATTACCAAATTTTTAGAACAAAATGACAATGAAGACACAAGTTATCAGAACCTCTGGGATACCACAAATGCAGTCCTAAGAGGGAAATTTATAGCATTGCAAGCCTTCCTCAAGAGAATGGAAAGAGAGGACGTTAACAACTTAATGGGATATCTCAAGCAGCTGGAAAAGGTGGAACATTCCAATCCCAAATCCAGCAGAAGAAAATAAATAACCAAAATTAGAGCAGAATTAAATGAAATTGAAAACAAAAGGATTATACAACAGATCAATAAATCAAAAAGTTGGTTTTTGAAAAAGTCAATAAAATAGATAAACCTTTGGCCAACCTAACCAAGAAAAAAAGTAAAATCTCTAATCTCATCAATCAGAAATGGTAAAGATGAAATAACAACAGACCCTTTAGAAATTCAAAAAGTCCTTAATGAATATTACAAGAAACTTTATTCCCAGAAATATGACAATCTGAAAGAAATCGACTAATACTTGGAAGCACACCACCTCCTAAGACTTAGCCAGAATGAAGTGGAAATGTTGAACAGGTCTATATCAAGTTCTGAAATAGCATCAACTATACAAAATCTCCCTAAATAGAAAAGCCCAAGACCAGATGGCTTCACATCAGGATTCTACCAAACCTTCAAAGAACTAGTACATATATTACTCAACCTTTCCAAAATATGGAAAAAGATGGAATACTACCCAACACATTCTATGAAGCAAACATCTCCTTGATTCTCACACCAGGAAAAGACCCAAGAAGAAAAGAAAATTATAGACCAATATCACTAATGTATATTGATGCAAAAATATTCAACAAGATCCTAACAAACAAAATCCATCAACACATCAAACAAATTATACACCACAACCAAGTGAGTTTTATCCCAGGATCTCAAAGATGGTTCAACATATATAAATCTATAAATATAATTCATCACATAAACAAATTAAAAAACAAAGACCATATGATTCTCTCAATTGATGCAGAAAAAGCATTTGATAATATCCAGCATCCCTTCATAATCAGAACACTAAAGAAAACTGATATAGAAGGGACATTTCTTAAACTGATGCAAGCCATCTACAGCAAACCCACAGCCAATATTGTATTGAATGGAGTTAAGCTGAAATCATTTCCACTCAGATCAGGAACCAGGGAAGGTTGCCCATTGTCTCCATTGCTCTTTAACATTGTAATGGAAGTTTTAGCCATCACAATCAGGGAAAAAAAGGCAATCAAGTGTATCCATATAGGATCAGAAGAGATTAAACTTTCACTCTTCGCGATGACACGATTGTATATCTGGAAGGTTCCAGGGATTCCCACTACTAAACTCTTAGAAGTGATCAAGGAATATAGCAGCATCTCAGGTTACAAAAATCAACACTCATAAATCTGTAGCCTTATATATACCAACAGCAGCCAAGCTGAAAAAACAGTCAAGGACTCTATTCCGTTCACAGCAGTGCCAAAGAAGATGAAATATTTGGGAGTTTACTTAACAAAGGACGTGAAAGATCTCTATAAAGAGAACTATGAAACTCTAAGAAAAGAAATAGCTGAAAATGTTAACAAATGGAAAAACATACCATGCTCATGTCTGGGAAGAATCAACATTGTTAAAATGTCCATATTACTCAAAGCAATATATAATTTTAATGCAATCCCTATTAAAGCTCCACTGTCATACTTTAAAGATCTCGAAAAAATAATACTTCATTTTATATGGAATCAGAAAAAACCTCAAATAGCAAAGACATTACTCAGAAATCAAAACAAAGCAGGAGGAATCACGTTACCAGACCTCAGACTATACTATAAATCAATAGTGATCAAAACAGCATGGTACTGGCACAAAAACAGTAAGAAGAATATGTTCTAGCTCCATCCAGGTAAACATGAAGTAGGTAAGTGTTCTGTATGGAACAGAATAGAGAGCCAAGAGATGAATCCAGCTACCTACTGTTACCTGATCTTTGACAATCCAATTAAAAACATTGAGTGGGGGAAAGATTCCCTATTTAACAAATGGTGCTGGGAAAACTGGCTGGAGACCTGTAGAAGACTGAAACTAGACCCACACCTTTCACCATTAACTAAGATAGACTCTCACTGGATTAAAGATTTAAACTTAAGACATGAAACCATAAAAATACTGGAAGAAAGTATAGGGAAAACACTTGAAGAAATCAGCCTGGACGAAAATTTTATGAGGAGGACCCCCCAGGCAATTGAAGCAACATCAAAAATACACTATTGGGACCGGATCAAACTAAAAAGCTAATGCACAGCCAAGAACACAGTAAGTAAAGCAAGTAGACAGCCCTCAGAATGGAAGAAGATATTTGCAGGTTATGTCTCCGACAAAGGTTTAATAACAAGAATCCACAGAGAACTCAAATGTATTAGCAAGAAAAAAACAAGTGATCCCATCTCAGGGTGAGCAAGGGACTTGAAGAGAAATTTCTCTAAAGAAGATAGGCACATGACCTACAGATATATGAAAAAATACTCCCCATCCTTAATCATCAGAGAAATGCAAATCAAAACTACTTTGAGATATCACCTCACTCCAGTAAGATTAGCCCATATCACAAAATCCCAAAACCAGAGATGCTGGTGTAGATGTGGAGAAAGGGAACACTTCCACACTGCTGGTGGGAATGCAAACTAATACGTTCCTTTTGGAAAGACATCTGGAGAACACTTAGAGAACTAAAAAGAGACCTGCCATTTAATCCTGCAATTCCTTTATTAGGTATATATCCAGAAGCCCAAAAATCAAATTACAACAAAGATATTTGTATCAGAATGTTTATTGCAGCCCAATTCATAATTTCTAGGTCATGGAAGAAGCCCAAGTGCCCATCAACCCACAAATGGATCAATAAATTGTGGTATATGTACACCATGGAATATTATGCAGCCCTAAAGAAAGATGGAGACTTTACCTCCTTCCTGTTTACATGGATGGAGCTGGAAAATGTTCTTTTTAGCAAAGTATCTCAAGAATGGAAGAAAAATATCCAATGAACACAGCCCTATTTTGAAACTAATTTATAGCTTTCATAGGAAAGCTATAACCTAATTATAGCCTTAGAATATGGGAAGGGGGGACAGAGAGGGGAGAGGAGGGAGTGGATGGCTGGAGGGAGGGTGATTGGTGGGGTCACCTCTATGGTTTATCTTACAAGAGTACAAGTGAATATTTCTAAAAGCAGAGTATGAATGTCTTAACTCAATAAGTAAGAAAATAACATGAAGGCTACATTAACTAGTTTGATGAGAGTATTTAAAATTGTATATG
>CAUYTI010069094.1:0-12986 GCA_963575145.1 Galago senegalensis | reverse complement strand
AAATGGCCAGGCGTTGTGGCAGGCGCCTGTAGTCCCAGCTACTTGGGAGGCGGAGGCAGGAGACTCGCTTGAGCCCAGGAGTTGGAGGTTGCTGTGAGCGTGATGCCATGGCACTCTACCCAGGGGGATAGCTTGAGGCTCCATCTCAAAAAAATAAATAAATAAATAAATAAACATAATAACCAAAATTATGTGATAACGTTTTTCTAGGGATCTCATACAATTTGGGGGCCATGTGTATCAATAGCACCCCCACAAATGTAACTTACACAAGGTTCACTTGACAATGGTTCCTATAAACGTAATTTAACATATCAAATAAGACTAGTTTCATATTCCTTTCTTACAAGGTAAAGACACAGCCTCACAGGTTTCCAAGGGCCCAAACTGGAAAATCTCAAAGTTAAAGCCAAAAAGACTTAATTTATAATTTAATTTTGAGCAGTTTATTAAAAGTGCCAAAAATTTTAACACCTTCTTTTTTTTTGAGACAGAGTCTCACTATGTCGCCCTCAATAGTGTGCCATGGCATCACAGCTCACAGCAACCTTGAACTCTTGGGCTTACTTGATTCTCTTGCCTCAGTCCCTCCCAGCTGGGACTACAGGTGCCTGCCACAACACCCAGCTATTTCTTTGTTGCAGTTGTTTAGCTGGCCCAGGCTGGGTTCAAACCCACCACCCTCTATGTATGTGGCTGGCACCAGAACCACTGTACTATGGACACCAAGCCAATTTTAACACTTTTAATTAAATTTGATCTTGGTTATCCATCTAATTCAAGTGACAATAAAGAATTTTAAAGACAGATGAAGTTTACACAATTGTTAACAAAACCTTAGATCTCATATTGAGACGATTCATTTTCTTAAGTAATCAAAGACCTGATAAAAGACAACGTGAGGCTTGGCACCAGTCCCTAACACCAAAGGTGGCAGATTCGAACCCTGACTGGGCCAGCTAAGCAACTGCAACAAAAAAATAGCCAGGTGTTGTGATGGGCACCTGTAGTCCCAGCTACTGGGGAGGCTGAGGTAAGAGAATTGCTTGAGCCCGAGTTGGAGGTTGCTGTGAGTTGTGATGCCACGATCAATTACTACAAAGATAAGGAGAATCCTTCACATTCTAAAATCGATGCTCCAAGAAAACTGTGTCAATGTACTACTAAACTGATTTTTTTTTCTTTTTTGGAAACAGAGCCTCACTCTGTCACACTCAGTAGGATGCTGTGGCATCACAGCTCGCAGCAACCTCAAACTCTTGGGCTTAATAGATTCTCTTGCCTCAGCCTCCCAAGTAGCTGGGACTATAGGCTCCGGCCACAACACCCGGCTATTTTTTTGTTGCAGTTGTCATTGTTGTTTAGCTGACCCAGGCCAGGTTTGAACACACCAGCCTTGGTATACGTGGCCAGTACCTTACCCACTAAGCTATGGGCACCACCTACTAAACTGATTTTTAATAAAACCTTATCCATGAATCTAGCCAACCTTAACCACCTTTGACCACACAGATAAGGTTTTTCACCTTTTGCTTTTTTTTTTACTTCCACAACTGCATTATGCAGGTAAGTGATACATTTGATTGTATGTTCTGCTTTTAAGTCGGATTCATAGTAAACATTGAGCAGAGGTGCCCCAAACTGTCTGAGCAGGAAATCCAGGGAAGTCGTGTACCCATCATATTTAATGCTGGTAATCTGAAGACATTTCTGCTTTTATTTTACCAAAATTTTAAAACTAGCTTATTTGCCAAAGAATTGCCTAAGTCTCATGAACTAAAAGGCAATTGAGTTAGTACTTTAATACTTCATGTAGCACTTATTTTTTAAATCAATTAGAGAGCCCTCCCGTATATATTCAGTATTGGCAACATTATCCACAGGAAGAAAACATCACATACGTGTAATATAGGGACATACACAGATACACAGATGCAGCCAGAGCTTATGGCCTTCAGTCTTTCAAATTTTTAGTTATAAGACAATAAAAAAGAGTAATACACTCACTGTTTTATCTCCACTTTAGATTTTTATCTAAATGTGTTTCTGGTGAAAATAGGATGGGTTGAGGGTTCTACTCAATAAGGGCTAATGCTATTTACCAGTATTTGTGGAGAAGGCCTTTAAGATTCTCCATTTGCCCAGTTTCCAAAGGGTTTCTTGCTTTCCACTTCAGCCCCAGGTGGCTGCTGTTGGGGGACCCTGAGTCCCCTGAGAGCCCCAGTAGAAGGTGGGAGCCTGCAGGGGAAGGGAAAGGGCCCCGAGCAGGGCTGGCAGAGCTGGAAGTGGAGGGTGGAGACAGAAGGGTCTTGGATGACAGAGAAGACCAGTGGGAGAAGCCAGATCCAACCAGGGACACAGAGACAGAGCAGCCACCTAGACAGCTAGAAGAAGGGCCCACAGCTGGGCCCCACCAGCTCCTGAGCTGCTCATGCCTGAGAACCAATATCCGCCCTTTCAAGCTTCAGGAGAGGCATGTCCAGAACTGAGACTCAGAAATCAGACCCAAGGGCCCCCCCCCCCATCCAGGCCAGGCATGAAGACAAAGGTTCCAGATACACCTAGGGAGTGGGGCTGGGGGTCCAGCGATGACTCTGATCCTGTCCAGGCTGCGTTTGGTGACCTCTGGAGAGCATTTATCAAGCAGCATTCGTTGGAGCGCAGCTCAGAAGACTCCAGATGTGGCGATGGGCGAGGGCTAAGATCACAGTCGCGGGGTGTGGGGCTTGCTCTGGGGCCTCCAATACTCACTATTCCAACACTATGGGACTAATCTCCAAGCGAGTCACTGTTGCTTAAGACTGTGTTTTTTTAAACGTGGTTAGAAGTGCTCTTACAGGCTCGGTGCCTATAGCTCAACCGGCTAAGGTGCCAGCCACGTACACCTAAGGTGGCGGGTTCGAATCCCCAGCCTGGACCCGCCAAACAACAATGACGGCTGCAACCAAAAAATAGCCGGGCGTTGTTGCGGGCGCCTGTGGTCCCAGCTACTTGGGAAGCAGAGGCAAGAGACTTGCTTGAGCCCAGGAGTTGGAGGTTGCTGTGAGCTGTAATGCCACGGCACTCTACCCAGGGGGACAGCTTGAGGCTCTGTCTCAAAAAAAAAAAAAAAAAAAGAAGTGCTCTTACAAAAGGAAATAAGAGTCTGTGTCCTAACTCTGCGAGAAGGGTACAAATACTTGCCTTGGTAGTGAGGCTGTACATATGTTTTCTCAGGGTACTGGGGTGGGCTTGGGTGGAACTCCTTGAAAATATACACACATGCACACACACAGGTTCAAGAGCACACACACACAGGCACATGTGCCTTGCTGGTAGACAGTCTCAGTAAAGATTGCACCACTCCCGGGGTCTGACATTGGGGTCACGCCCTGCAGCCAATACTCCACCCTCAGCCCACACCATCCCTGCAAATGGACACAGGGAAGGAGTCACTTCCCAGCCAACACTGCATCCCTGCTCTTGGCTGGGGACTTACAGTCTGGAGTCTTAAAGAAAAACCAAGGTCCTCCCCTAGACCCCCAAGGTCACACACACCCAAAGCCACAGCAGCCCTGCTGGCCAGGGCAGCTCTCAGTCCATTTGCTCTGCTGCTGGGTCCTGCCCAACCTGCCCCTGGAGTGCTGGGCGCTGCCACTGTATCCCACAGCTGTGGGGCGGGGAAGCCACTACCTGGGCACTGCAGGTCCCAGTGCCCCCTGAGGCCTGGACCGGTTTAAGCAAAGCTGCAGCACAGGCTGGGGGTGGGGTGGGGTCCTGCTGAGACCTGAGATTGGGATTGAAGCTGTCGATGCATTTTACTGGGTGGTTTAAACTGACAGGCAGCTCCAGGAAGCTTCTTTTTTTTCCTACAAATTTCACTTAATACTCTGTAAACACTGATGTGCCCACCCACACCCCCACAGTGCCCCCGCCTCTCTGCACCTCTGGCTCCTGCTTTGAAGTGTGTGCAGGAAACCACGCGGTGCCCTCCGTGGGGAACGACAGCGGGAGAGTCTGTAATCTGTGTTTTGTGCTTTATTAATCAAGTAGAACGCTAATAAAAAAACCTTCCTAATTAGTGGAATAGACATTAATTCAAAGATGTTTATTGGAATAGAAAATTAGAATTTGATTATACCTTTGTTCCTGAACAATGGCTGGATTTCATTTTATTTAATATTTGTTTAGAAACTGGTCTGAGCCATTTTTGTTGCTCCATTTATTAGACAAACCAGATGGTTTAGGTAATTTGCTCTTTGTGGTCGAGTACAGTTGACACATTGCACAGGGTGGTTCTTTTCTGGGCACTGGGAGGGTTTACCAGGGCAGCCCCTAGGCCTTCCCTGTGAGTGGATGCTTAGGATCTCTGTATGGCATTGCCTGGCCAGGGAGGTGTCTGTCCTAGGGGGACTGGCTCTCACTCTAGAGAGCCAGACAACAGAGAGTAGTCCACAGTGACCCTCAGAGCCTTTCTGGTGCCCAAAAGATGTGCATCTGCTCACCCCACCTGGGCCAAGAGCATCCCCACCCCAACACCGTGGCTGGCCTTGGGAAGGTTGAAGTGGGACACCCCCAGGACACAGAGGCCTAGTCAGGGCTGGAAGTCAGCACACACCTCCTGGGGGTGCAGAGGGATCAGCTTCTACTGTAAAGGAGCCTACATGTGGCAGGCGCCTTGCTTCTCAGGGTCAAAGCAGGCAGAGTGGACAGAATTGCCTAGCAGAGGCCCAGTGTGCCTGGACCTCACACTCACACCCAGCCATGCTGCCCTCTCCTCAAGCTTCTATCTCTTAATTGACAAATAGTGAATGCCCACATCCACGGGTGCACAGAACAAATGCCCATGTCCATAGGTACACAGAGTGAATGCCCACATCCACAAGGTCCACATAGAGAATACCCATGTCCACGGGTACACAGAGAAAATGTCCACATCCATGGTGCACACAGTGAATACCCACATCTACAGGGTCCACATAGAAAATGCCCATGTCCACAGGCGCACACAGAAAATGCCCATGTCCACGGAGTCCACAGAGAATGCCCACATCCACAGGTGCACACAGCAAATGCCCACATTCATGGGGTCCACAGAGCAAATGTCCACATGTACAGGTGCATACACCAAATGCCCATGTCAACAGGTGCACACAGCAAATGCCCATGTCCACAGGTGCACACAGCAAATGCCTACATCCACGGGGTCCACAGAGCAAATGCCCATGTCCACAGGTGCACACAGCAAATGTCCATGTCCACAGGTGCACACAGCAAATGCCTACATCCACGGGGTCCACAGAACAAATGTCCACGTCCACAGGTGTACACAGCAAATGCCCGTGTCCACAGATGCACACAGCAAATGCCTATATCCACAGGGTCCACAGAGCAAATGCCCATGTCCGCAGGTGTACATGGTGAATGTCCATGTCCACAGGTGCACAGAGCCAATGCAGGGTGCAGCTCGTGCATGGCAAGTGGCCTCCAGCAATCCCTTTCATGCACCCACACTTCCTGAGGACAGGATCTGGGGTTCCTTCAGCTCTCAAGACTTAGGGTCTGGCCTCCTTCCCCATAAAATTACAGTCACTGTGCCAACTAAGCACCTGCCACGTGGGGGCGAACACATCCACCATCCCCGGCCCCCACGTCCCTGCACAAGGCACTGCAGCCTGTCTCCTGGGTCACTTGTCACAGCTGCAGCTGCACCGTCTGCAGCTACACCCTGGCAGAGACACAGTAGTTGCCAGCAGTGCTCTGGGTCCTGTGGGTGCTCTCAAACGGACAGGGCCACTGATGGCCCAGCTACCTGGCAGTCATTATCTGTGGGAAGCCCAGAGCAGCACACGCAGTGGCAAGCACCATGCACTGCCTGTCCAAGCCCCCACATGTGTCCGGACCTGCACAGCCTGCGGCCTGGGCCTCAGGAGCTGTGTGTGCCCCGTCAGGCATGAGCTCAGCTCAGCTGACAGAGTAGCCAGGCCCAGCCCCAGCTCTGCAGGAGCCTGGACCCCAGTAGGCGTGTCCCATGAGAGGATATGATCCAATGTTGGTTTTTACATGTTCGTTTCAGGCCAGGCTGGTGTCACCGGTAAATCTCATGCAGAGACAAACTTAGGCACACTCTGGCTATGCCCCTCTCTTTGGCAGCACTTGCCGCAGGGACCACAGAGTAGCTCTGCACCAACCACAGCCCCCGGGCCCCTGGGACAGCGGACAGCTATAGCAGGGCCTTTGTTGCTTGTGTGAGCCCCTCCAGGGGACTTGGGGCTCCCACCAGCCCTGCCCCCAGTCCTCTATGTCTGCTCATTCCCCTAGCACTCGGGACTCCTGCAGACTCCTGCCTCCCAAAGCTCCCACCTCTTCAGGGTCCCCAGGACTAGACTGGGGAGGAGCCAGTGGTGGCCTCCAGGGGTTCACAGCATGGCCTGCCCTACCCCTGCCCTGCCACCCAGAGGGGGGATGAGTTCTCCTGGGGATAGTCTCAGCCCAAAGCAGAGGACAGTCTCATGTCCCCGGAATGGTGGCATCAGCCAGGTCCCGGCTCCCCTAGGCCCTCCTCCCACTGCTACAGACTCTGTGTCCTGCTGTCCTGCCCCCAGTTTACCCTCCACCCCTGTCCTCTCTGAGCCTGACTCTATCCTCACCCCCTAGCTGGAAACATTCATTCTCCACTCCCCTGAGGCACATCCCTGGGAGGGCAGCCCCACTGGGTCCAGAGGCCAGCAGATGTATGTGCTGGCCCTCCATGTATGTGCACACGCAGACACATGAGCCTGTGCACCCATGTGTGCACACAAGTGCCTGCACACCCCTTCAGGTACACAGGAACGTGTACACAAGTACACCAGCAAATGTGCACATGCATGTGTGTACATGCCTCCACATGTGGTGAACCTGCACACATACACACCTGCACACATCCCTGTACACACACACACCTGCATCCATGCACACCTGCACATAGACACCCCTGCACACACCCCAACACATACACACCTGTACACACAACTGCACATACCCCTGTATACACACACAGCTCCACACACACCTGCACACAGACACCTGTGCACATGTGTACCTGCACACACACATGCACATCTGTATACACCGCTGGACGTACACACAATTGCACACACCCCCGTACAAACACACAGCTGCACACACCCCTGCAGACATACACACCTGCACACACACCCCAGACACATACACACCTGTACACACACTGCACACACCTCTGCACACATACACCCCTGCACACTCATGCACATACACACACACACCTGCACACATACCTGCACCTGCACCTGTGCACACACAAGCCCCTGGGAGGGAAGGAAACTTTGGGTTCCAGCCAGGAGAGAGAGTGAAGGTCCTGGCGCCGAGGCAACATCATACCAGGTCTTGGCCACCAGGATGCCACAGGATGAGGCAGGTACCCCAGCACAGACAGAGGCCTGGGTCACCTCAGGGCCCTCCAAGGGTGCAGTCTGCCCCAGAAGGAGTGAAGGCTGGGAGCAAGGGCACGGCACAGGGGACAACTGTAGCAAGGTCTTTGTCACATGCCATCTCAGCAACATCAACAGCAGAGGTGAGGCTGTGTCTGCTGTGTCCTGAGGGGGCTGTGGTGCACAGGCTGCCTCCTGTTGCTGTCCCAGCCCTGGGGCTTCCCAGCAGAGCAGGGGTGGGAAGCAGGTGAGAGAGGCCCATGGTGCAGTCCTGGCACCCAAAGCATTTAGAAATGACTCGGGTCCAAATTCAGAAACTTGGGGGAGGGTGGGTATCACCCTAGCAGCCAGGAGAAGAGACATATTTATGACTCATGCCTGAGTTATAGGCCCACTGGCCTAGCCCTCTGAAGTCTGCTCACTTGGGCTGGGAGTTAGCAGCTGGGAACTCCTCGGTGGCTCCACTGGGCATGTTCCCATTAGAGGGCCTCAGGGAATGGGCTCTAGACCCTCAAGGGCTCTATACCGCACTGCTGAGGTCACAGGAAGCAGTCTGCAGGTTATCCTGTGTACCTCGTCATAGCTGGTCAGCTGGTCCTCCCTGCTCAGTGGGCACAGCCCTACAGAGCTGGCCCAGGGACAGCACAGACACAAGTACTGGTGACACTGGCCTGGGCACATGGGAGGAGCAGGGCCACAAGGGACTTTGGTGGGGGACATCCTTGAGGAGACCATCAGGAAAAGGGAGTTGCCATGGAGGCCCCAGGAAGGGAAGGGGGACTGGGAAATGCCCAGGGGTCTGGCCAGCAAGGCCCCTCTAAGAGCTCTGTCCCCTCTGAACACAAGACAGCACTGTGGCTCTAGCACCCTCTGGCCAACGGTAATGCCCACCCCTGACTCCTTCTGGTCGCCCAAAATGCCCACCCCTGGTGCTCTCTGGCCACCTGAAATGCCCACCTACCCTTTCTCCCCAAGCACCTCTAACCAAGGACAAGGCCACAGTGCCAGACACCATCCACACCTCTGTCCATATTTGAATGAATAGTCCTTGGGAAAAGCAAACCCCACAAGGCCCAGAAAACCCAGATCCGGCTGGCGATCCTAGTCACTGTCCTGAGCTCTCCAGGAGGCCGAGGGATGCAGCCTCCTCTCCACTCTCAGCCCCTCAGATGCCGAGCTCCTTTCTCAGGAGGGAGAGCTGCCCAAGGCAGCCTCCTGGTTCCATAACCCCCAGGCCCCAGCACCCACACACCACAAAAGGGGTTCAGGGGGTTATAGGTCAGTTTAAAACTTACAGCCAGCCATGTGGCCTCAGGGCCTTCCCTCCCCTCCCGGCACCTCAGTGTCCTCATCTGCAAAGTGGGATGATGATGACAGTAAGAAGTGACACCTGCTTAGAGAGTCCGGGGCCAAAACCCTCCTGACCTCCTCACAGACTCCTTCCTGCCAGGTAAATGAGGCAGCAGGAATTCCCAGGGCTGTGGTGACCCGTCTGAATGGCACAGTGGCCTCCAGCCATTTTAAGTGGCCAATGTCCCCAACACATGAAGGGGTTTAGCGCACACTCAGTGGGCTGCCCTGGGACATGCCTGCCCAGCTGTGGTGGTAGCCCCCCAGGGACACACCTGCCTGACTGGCCCCGAGGACAGTAAACCATCTCCAATGCCCAGGCTGCCACCATCAGGGAGTGTGAGGGTGCAGGTGCCGCCTGGGGGCACCTGAAGGGATGGCTGGCTGGGGAGCCCACAGAGGCAGCATGGTATCCCATGCTGGGTGGGGAAGGCTAGACAGGGAGTGAGCAGGAGGGAGAACCCAGACCCACCACCCACTGCTCTCACGCCTCACTGCCCTGCCCCCCAAGTCCCTGTCCCACCCTGGCCCCGATCCCAGCTGTCCCACCTACTCAGAGGCGGTCCTCAGGTCTCCATGTCCTCGGGGCAGCTCCTCCCAGAATCACTCTCCACACCCTGGACCGCCAGGCCCACACCAGCTGCTGGACTTGCAGGTTCTCATGTACTTTTCCTGCCAGATGGACTATGACGTCCTCTGGTCAGGCAGCCCCCACCCAGTGACACAGCTGCATCCATGGGAGGGGCCTGGGTGGCGGTCACCTCGGGGGTCACTCTGTGGCTCAATATGACTTTAATTGTCAAATTTTAAATGGTCCAACTCCTAATTCAAAGCCATCTTCCTGAACACACACTCCCATCTCTGCTTTATTTCCTGACATAATTATAATTACAAACAGTAATAATTTATTTCATTTGTCAAGTTGCTGGAAATGGCTGCTTCTGGCAGAGATGTCACCTTTGCCAACCCCACATCCATCAAACCAGCCTCATAATCACCTACCACATAGTCACTGGAGCCCTCTAAATCACCAACTCCGAGGGCGTGGGAGCAGCTCTGGTGAGCCATGGCTGGCTCAGGCCACGTGTCACCTACTCCACCTCAGCCTCCTAAGCTGTGAAACAGAGATAGGAAGGGCACCACGCTCCCAGGTGGTGTGGAGGTGGAGGAGGTCTCTCCAGGCTGCAGGTGCACCAGCGATCTCTCCACATTTGGCTGTTTCTGCCCCATGTCCTCTTGTCCTCGCCCAGCCAACATCCCTGCCCTCCACTCCACCGACACAGGGTTCTGTGACCACACATCCCCAGTCCAAGCTCAGTGAACAGTGTCAAGGATGGATGGATGTCTGTCCTGGCAGGAAGGGCCATGACTGCCCCACCACACCCTGCCAGGTGCCACTCACCTGCCACTTCTCACATCCAGCATGGCCCAGGCCACTTTCCTCCGACTCAGAGAGGAGCAGCAGGTACAGATGATGACAGTCCCTCCCCTTCCTCCCCTTTTCCCACCCCCTCGCCCATCCCATCCCCCTCCTCCCCATGACAGGAAGGCAGACAGGGCAGCACACATATGCGTGTGCATGTCCCAGAGGTCTCAGAAACGGGCCCTGGGGGCAGAGACTGGGGAGAGTGGGGGAGTGTTCTCTCTGACCGTCCTGGAGAGCAGCCTGGTGGCTCTGAGCAGGGCACCAAGCAGAGGGACCACCACACCCTTGTTCTGCCCCAGCAGGTGTCTGAGGGGTCCCAGCCCTGAGGGCTCAGCGCTGGCAGAGGCTCAGGTGGCCGTACCAGGCACCGTGGGGGACCCTCCTGTACTATTTCTTAGTGACTCTTGAGGAAGAGGCATCTCCGTGTCATGAGACTCCCCAAAGTGCTGCAGGTCCCTGAGGCAGACTCTCTGACCCTCTGACCTGTGCAGCCCACCTGGCCCCTCCGTAGGGTCCTGCTGCAGTGCACATTTATCCTGGGCAAGGAGGAATCTGGGTATCTGGCTTGCGTAAAGAGGCTGACCAGCAGTAGAACAGGCTCCGGGAGACCATCCTCAGGCCTAGGCACCTGGACCTCCCTGCTCTCCAGGCCAGAGGAGGGGCTCCTCCAGCTACTCAGCTCCACACCTCGTTCCCTCCCTGTACCCCAGAACCCGGAGATCCAGCTTCTGCTCCCTGTCTCTCCCCTGAGCTGTGTGGCCACCCCCTGCAGCTCCAGGGGACATGACACCCAGGGGACATGAGGAGACAGTGAGGCCTCAAGGCGTTCGCCCCCCTCACAGCACAGCCTGTGTGACAGGTGGATTTTGTCACAGTAAAGTATTCAGTGCCTAGTGGCTGCAGACCACAGGTGAGCAGGGCCAGCCACCTCAGGAGAAAACTAAGCCCACTGCTAACATCACAGTGCTGGAGAGCAGGGACCAGCTCTGACAATTGTGGGTGAACAGCAAGGGGTGGGAGATCTCAAGCCCCCCAGATCAGCACAGACCCAAGGGAGATCAGAAATCATGGGCCTGAACACAAGGAGGTGAGACGGGACACAGGCAACCAGGGTGCCCTGGGCCCACTCCTCCGAGCTGCCTGCTCAGGGCTTTCCACCTCTCGAGAGAGTCCCTGGGGGACCTCAGGACAGGTAAAGCTGCCCTGAGACCAGTGTGGGGACCCCTTGTGGCTAGGGGCCCGCAAGGCCACATGGAAGAGCCAGCCTGTCTGAGGAGCCCCCACCCACCCTGCCCACTTTCTGCTATCCACACAGCCCAGCAGAGCCCAGTCATCAGAGTCACTGGCCAAAGGTGCCTCAGGTCAACGTGGCCAGACACGTCCTCACAAGACTCACCCTGGCATTTGCCTGAAACTCAGCTGGACCAAGGCCAGGTCCAGCTGGCGCCCAGGTCTCCAGTAGAAGAGCCAGATCTAGGTTCTCAGCAAGCCCCTGCCTGAGTCTCGGGACCCCCAGTTTGGGGGACAGACTTCCCCCAGGCTGGGGCAGGATACCAGGACAGGGCCAACGCCACCCAGAGGCAGACCCCCAAGTGCCCATCCCACCTAGGGGAGGAGAGAGGGTCCCTCCCTGCAGAGCTCAAGAGGCCCAGGCCTCATTCAGCAGCCTGTCCAGCAATCTGCACACTCATGGTGATGTCACCTGTGCTCAGTGTCCCATCTACTTTGACCAGCGGCACACCTGGTGATTCACCTTCAGACACAGGAGACAGAAAGGTGCTGTAAATGTATAAGAGCTGCATAATTAATGATGATTAAGGAAGCTGCTAATTTTGTTAAATAAAAATTATTAAGATCTTTCACATTGCAAGGAAAGTGGGGATGCACGTTAGTGGAGGTGTGAATATTAGGAGACTCGGCTGAAAATCTTCAGAGGGTATTACAGACTTTGGGAGTCAAGAAACACTTATAAAAATGTGAATTTAATAGTGCAAGGCAGGAAAAACAGAGACCAGGTGACATCATATCTATAATCTCTGTAGAATCATTAGATACAAGGCACAAAATTAAATAACTTTTAAGAATTTTAAATAATTTGCCTACATTTAGAATAATCTCAATTGGGGAATATTTTCAACTTTGGAGTACAAATTAGAACTCGAATATTACACACATAGGTAAACCTCAGTTTAACATCCAAGAAAACATCACCTTGATTCAAACACACAGTGAGTATGAGGAACAGAAAAAGTGTGAGGGTCTCAAATGTATCTTAATTTCCCACCAACCTGGGCTGGACAGACATGCAGGTTTCATGCCACAGACATAAAGTCCCCTCGAACCTACCACCCACCACCAGCACTTCTCAGTCCCACCACAACCACCACCACCTGCCACTAGCACTTCTCAGTCCCCTACCACCACCACCATGAGTACTTCTCACTCCCCCCACCACCATCAGCACTTCTCAGTCCCCCACCACCACCAGAACTTCTAAGTCCCCCCACCATCATCAGCACTTCTCAGTCCCCCCACCACCACTACCACCTGCCATCAGCAACCTTCTCAGTCCCCCCACCACCACCACCCACCATCAGCACTTCTCAGTCCCCCCACCACCACCACCCGCCACCAGCACTTCTCAGTCCCCCCACCACCACCACCTGCCATCAGCAACCTTCTCAGTCCCCCCACCACCACCACCCACCATCAGCAACCGTGGCAGTCCCACCCCCACCACCCCAGAGCCGAAGACCGGCGGGGAGGGAAAGAGAGGACCC
>CAUYTI010069088.1:0-16761 GCA_963575145.1 Galago senegalensis | reverse complement strand
ATTTGCTGTCTGCAGGAAACATACCTCACATCAAATGACAAATTAAAACTCACAGTTAAGGGTTGGAAATCAACTTTTCAGGCAAATGGAAGTCAGAAGAAAAGAGGGTTGCAATCTTATTTTTAGGTACACGTGGATTTAAAGCAACTAAAGTTACAAAAGACAATGATGGTCACTTCTTATTGGTCCAGGGAAAATACAACAAGAAGACATTTCAATTCTAAATATTTATGCATACAACTTAAATGCTCCCAGATCCTTGAAACAGACCTTACTCAGTCTCAGTAATATGATATCCTATAACACCATAATAACAAGGGACTTTACCACTCCTCTTACAGAGCTCAACAGATCTTCTACACAGAAATTAAGCAGAGATATAAGGGACTTAAATGAGACCCTGGAACAACTGTGCTTGACAGATGTATATAGAACACTCCATCATCCCAAAGCTAAAGAATATACATTCTTCTCATTGCCCCATGGAACATTCTCCAAAATTGATCATATCTTAGGACACAAAACAAACCTCAACAGAATCAAAAGAATTAAAATTTTACCTTGTATCTTCTCACACCATAAGGCACTAAAGGTGAAACTCAACTGCAACAAAAACCTTCAACCCCACACAAAGGCATGGAAATTAAACAACCTTATGCTAAATCAGAGTTGGGTGCAGGAAGAAATAAAAGAGGAAATCATTAACTTCCTTCAGCATAACAACAATGAAGACACAAGCTACCAAAACCTGTGTGATGCTGCAAAAGCAGTCCTGAGAGGAAAATTTTTCACTTTAGATGATGACATTCAAAAAACAGAAAGAGAACACATCAACAAACTCACAAGCCATCTATCTTATGGAATTGGAAAAAGAAGAACAATCTAAGCCTAAACCCAATAGGAGAAAAGAAATATCCAAAATTAAATCAGAGATCAATGAAATTGAAAACAAAAGAATCATTCAGAAAACTAATGAAACGAGGACTTGGTTTTTTGAAAAAAATAAATAAAATAGATAAGCCTTTGGCCAGACTAACTAGAAGTAAAAAAGTAAAGTCTCTAGTAACCTCAATCAGAAATGATAAAAGGGAAATAACAATTGATGTCACAGAGATACAAGAGATCATCTCTGAATACTACCAGAAACTTTATGCCCAGAAATTTGATAATGTGAAGGAAATGGATCAATATTTGGAATCACACCCTCTCCCTAGACTTAGCCCAGATGAAATAAATCTCCTGAACATACCAAAGAACAGAAACCCCAAAGACTCAACCACAAGACTCCTGTAAGTCATCAAAAAATATAGTAATGTCTCAGGATATGAAATCAGTGTCCACAGTCAGTAATCTTTGTATAAGCCAATAACAGTCAAGATGAGAGGCTAATAAAGAACACAACTTCCTTCATCATAGTTTCAAAGAAAATTAAATGCCTAGAAATATACCTAACAAAAGAAGTGAAGGACCTCTATAAAGAAAATTATGAAACCCTAAGAAAGGATAGCAAAGGATATTAACAAATGGAAGAACATGCCATGCTCATGGCTGGGAAGAATCAACGTTGTTAAAATGTCTATACTTCCCAAAGCAATTTACCAATTCAATGCCATTCCTATTAAAATAACATCATACTTTCAAGACTTGGAAGAAATGATTCTACATTTTGTCTGAATCCAGTAAAACCCGTATAGCTAAGGCACTTCTTAGTAATAAAAACAAAGATGGGGGCATCCACATACGAGATTTTCGGATATACAAGGCCATAGTGGTCAAGACAGCATGGTACTGGCACAAAAATAGAGACATAGACATTTGGAATTGAATAGAAAATCAGGAAATGAAACTAACATCTTACAACCATCTAATCTTCAAGAAACCAAACAAGAACACACACTGGGGGAAAGATTCTCTAAATGGTGCTGGGAGAACTGGATATCCACATGTAAAAAACTGAAACTGGACCCACACCTTTCTCCACTCACAATCATTGATTCAAGATTGATAAAAGACCTAAATTTAAGGCATGAAGTGATAAAAATCCTCAAAGAAAGCGTAAGAAAAACACTGGAAGATATCAGCCTGGGAAAAGACTTTATGAAGAAGACTTCTGTGGCAATTGCAACAACAACAAAAAAAAAATAAATGGGACTTAATTAAACTGAAAAGCTTCTGTACAGCTAAAGAGACAACATAGACAACCTAAACAATGGGAAAGGATATTTACATATTTTGAATCAGACCAAAGCTTTCTAAATAGAATCTATAGAGAATTCAAATTAATCCACATGAAAAAAGCCAATAATCCCATATATCAAGCAAGGGGCAAGTGACATGAATAGAACCTTCTCTAAAGAAGACAGATAGATGGCTAGCAAACATATGAAAAAATGCTCATCTTCCCTAATTATTAGAGAAATGCAAATCAAAACCACCCTGGGATATCATCTAACCCCAGAGAGAATGGACCACATCACAAAATCTCAAAACTGCAGATGCTGGTATGGATGTGAATAGCAAGGAACACTTTTACACTGCTGGTGAGACTGCAAATGAATACACCTTTTGGAAAGAAGTATGGAGAACCCTCAAAGAACTCAACTAGACCTCCCATTTGATCCTGCAATCCCATTCCTGGGCATCTATCCAGAAGGAAAAATATCCTTTTATCATAAAGACACTTGTACTAGACTATATATTGCAGTTCAGTTTACAATAACCAAAATGTGAAAACAACCTAAATGCCCACCAACCCAGGAATGAATTAACAAGCTGTGGTATATGTATACCATGGAATACTATCCAGCCATTAAAAAAAATGAAGACTTTACATTCTTTGTATTAATATGGATGGAAGTGAAACACATTATTCTTAGCATGAATCCTATTGATTCAATTTTGATACGAGGACAATTAATGACCTAGTACATGGTGGGGGTGGGGGTAGGGGAGAACAGAAAGAGAGAGAAGGAATGAGGAGGTGGGAAAGGAAAAGCAGAGAGAGGGAAGGAGGGAGTGGGGTGGGGTCTAAGTGTGTGACACACCTTTTGGGGGCAAGGCAAGGTTGTTAGAGGGACTTTACCTAACAAATACAATCAGTGTAACCTGGTTTCTTGTGCCCTCAATGAATCCCCAATAATAAAAAATAAATAAAAACATGAATAATAAATTGAGGAAACTCTCAGATTTGATACCAAAAGTTATACCCATGCCTTTGTGCTTCCTGAAAGAGATCCACTTTACACATAAAGATATAAATAGGTTTATGCCAACACTAATCAAAAGGAAATCATATGGCTATTTTAAAATATGATGGAGTAAATTTTAGAGCAAAGATTATTACCAGGGCTAAAGAGGAATATATAATAATGACAAAGGAGTCAAAGTCATCAAGAAATTGTAACAACCCTGAATGTTTATTTACCTAATAATAGATCTTTAACATAAAAAAACAAAATTGATATAACAACCAGAAGAAACACACAGATCCATTCAACACCACTGTCTTACTATTTGATAAAACAATTAGAAAATTAGCAATGATATAGAGGAATCAATCAACTAGACCTAATGTCATTTATACAACATAAAAGCAGCAGTATATCAATTTTTTATTCTAGTGCACCAGGAACATTTACAAAGATAGACTATATCCTGGGTCATAAAACAAGTCTCAATGAATTTGAAATCATTCAAATTAAACAAAGAATGTTCTCTGACCATAGTGAAATAACAGAAAGATCTTTAGAAAATCTCATGCTATTAAAGAAACTAAATAACATATTTCTTAATAACCTATAGGTCAAAGAAGAATTGCAAAGGAAAATTAGAAATTATATTTTGAATAAAAATAAAAGCACAACATATCAGACTTTGAGGATGCAAATTAGCAGTACTTGTAAGTATTGCAATTTATAGCCTTAATAACCTATACTAGAAAATAATGAAAGGTCTCAAATCAATAATATCAGCTTTTATCTTAAGACATAAAGAAAAAAAGAACATCTGAGACATACTGAAATTGTAGCATTCTTAAGGGACATTTCTCCTATGATCACTCTCATTTTTCTCTGAGTGTTAAAAATGCCTGAATCTCACATTACAAATGAAAAAATGTTTCTTTTTTAAAAATTTCCAAAACGTTCCTTGAGGAATATGATTTTGATGTTTTACTTACACAAAAGAAAGTGTAACCTTTCTTGATAACTTTTTCTGTTACTCAGATATCAAACTTACATTTTGAAGTATTACCTTTGTAAAAATTATCAATGGATTTGTTGAAAAATAAAAAAAATAAGTAATTTAGTAAAGAAAAAAATTCCCTATTTGATGTACAATCCCTATTAGATTGCCTAAATTAGATTTTGTACCCTTTATTGAGTACATGTCATCTATTTACCAGAATACTGAAAAAGTCTATTAATATGAGTTCTGGTGATAATTAATGGACAAATTCCAAGATCTTCAAGAGAAAAATAAATAATGGAGATAGGTAGAATCAAATATTTACTATCCCTCCATATCTAATCCTATCTCAGAATCGAAGGACTCGGACTGGCAGGACAGCAGGGAAGTCATTCCTTTAACACATGAGGACAATCTTCTGAGAAAACCAATGTTTCCTCAAAGATTTCCCTTTCTTATTTATTAGAGGTTATGGATTTAAGTGGTTGACATAAAAATTTAGTTTTATGTATAAATAAAAAATAATAGTATATAAATACTATTCTGCACAATGTATAATTTAATCAAACATAAAATTCATATTCAACAACTATATATTGATGAGAATAACTAAACCTAAAAAGATTGAAAATATCTAATATCAATATGGATATAGAGAAACTGGAACTCTGAAAAAATGCAGTGGCAATTTAAAATCGTATAATAATTTAGAAAATGATTTTTTACAATGATAAAATGGTAAGAAAATCACTATCTTTAAAAATTGCTCACACACACATACATACACAAATGTACAAGATTCTTTATAGAAGCTTTATACATAAGAGCAAAAAAAATTTGAAATAGCCAAAATGTCCATCATCAGAAGTATGACTATACAAGATAAAAAAATATTCATATAATAAAATATTACCCAGAAAGAAAATGGAATAAAAATATCTGCCAAAATAGTGCTATAAAGAAATTCAAAATTCCATTTTGCTATTTAAAAAACAGTGAATAAACTAAAAAAACAGAATAAACTATTTTGATGGAAAAATAATCAAAAGCTTACAGCTTACACCTTACAGCAACCAGGTGAACACTTGTCTTACAACTAGGCAAACAATAGACTTTCATGATAAAAATACTGAGCACCAGAAATAGAAGGGAACCTCCACAACAGGAGGAAAGGTATCATGAAAACCCATAGCTGACATCATAGTTAATGGTGAAAGATTTAAACCTTTCTTCCTAAGATCAGAAACAAGGCAGGTATGTTAAGTTTGACCACTTTTATTCAACATCATACTGGAAGTTCTAACCAAAGATATTGAGTAAAAGAGAAAAAAAAAATGAAAGTAATTCAGATTATAAAAGAGGGAGTAAAATTATTTTTATTTGCTGATTAGAGAAAGAGAGAATAAATGAGAAAATACATAGGAAAGAATGAAGAAGGTAGAAAGAAAGGAAATAAGTGAAAGAGGGGAAAAGGAGGAAAAGAGAAAGCAAGAAAAGGAAGGAAATAAAATCTTTAAAATCTGCAAAATTAAAAAAAAACTACTAGAAAGAATAAATAGGAAAATTATACATGATACACGACCACCACACAAAAATAAATTGTATTTCTACACACCAGAAATGAATAATTTAAAAGGAAATTTTAAAATTTTTATTTATGAAACTATTATAAATAATAAAATATTTTGAAAGAAATTTTATTACAACTAAATAATGAAAAGATACAAAAAAGTCAATTTAAAAATGGGAAGATGATTTGAACAGAAATTTCCTCAAAGAAGATACACAAATATCCATGAGCAACAAAATACTTGATATCATTAGTTAGGAAAATGCAAATCAAAAATTAATGACATACCACTTCCCACATACTGTTGTGGGCTATAATTATTTTTATAAAAGAAAAAAAATGTGGAAAAATTAAAGTCTTCATATATTGCTGAGAGGGATGTAAAATGGATGCAGTTAATTTGGAAAACAGTTGGCATTTCCTCTAAGAGCTAAATACCATACAACCCAGAATTTTACTCTAAATGCATACCAAAGAAAACAGAAAATATTTGTTCCAATATGTAATTAATTATAATTGTTCAACACAGTATTACATAACAGCACTATTCATAGTAGCCTAAAAGTGGAAACATTTAAAATATCTATCAACTGATAAATGAATAAAAATGTGGTATATGCATACAATGGAATATTGTTCAATAATAAAAAGCAATGAAGTACTGATGTAAATACAATTTAGGTGAACCAGGAAAACATTCTAAGTGGGAAAAAAAACTGACACAAAAGGTTACATATTGTATTCTTCTTTTTATATCCAAAAATATCCAAATGAAGCAAATTCATAGAAGTGGAAAGTAGATTAGTGCTGTCCAGGGACTAGAGATGGGAGGGAATGGGGAATGGCTACTTCATAGATACAAAGTTTCCTTTTGAGGAAATGAAGATATTTTGGGATGAGAGACTGGTGATGGTTATACAATACTATGAATATAATAAGGCTACTGAATTGTAAATTTTAAAACGCTTAAAATAGTTAATTTTATGTTATACAAATTTTACTTCAATAAAAAAAGAGAGAGAAGTAGTGATGCAAATAAAGAACATAAATAGACCTAAAACATATGATGCTTGGCACATAAGAGGAAGTATTTTATAACCACATTTATACAGAGTTCTAGAACAAACAAACCAGGGTGAAAGAAGTTAGGGCAATGGTTGGACAACTGATATGAAGCACAAGAGAACTTTCTGCAGTGATGAAATGATTTTGTATCTTGAGAAAGTTTGGATTACACAGTTTAATTCATTTGTCAGAGCTGAACAAACCATGTGATTAAGAATTATATATTCTGTGCAAACATCTCTGCTGTAACACTGGTTTTGGAAGTGTAAATTTGTTCCAAAATGACTGATAGATTAGGGAATAATTAGAATGGAATTTTGTATTTGCTTATGTATGATTTGGTCCATGAGAAACACTAGCTGCATGCCAGATCTGTGCCACAACAAGCCAGCTAAATGATGCACAAAACACAAACACCCAACAGTTTTCTCAATTCAGGATACGTGTTACAAACTACTCCCATGCACATCCAGGTCTGCGACTTTCAGTTCAGTTTCCAACATCCAACTGTACTATGTTGCATAGTATTGAAAAAAGAAAAAAATAACAAATAAAGCTCAGAGTAAACAGAGGAAAGCATATGACTGAGAAATCCATAAAATAAAAAAGACAAAATAAATCAATGAAAAACGTGTTTCTTGAGAATATCAATAATATTGATAAATACCTAGCCAGACTGATAAGGAAAAAAAGAAAAAAGTCATAAATTATCAATATCAAGAATGAAGAAAATATCACTACAGATTATACAGGCATTAAAAAGATATTGAGAGAATATCATGAATTCTTTCATTTCTATAAATTCAACAACTTAGGTAAAATCAACCACAGCACACTCAATAAGAAATAAATAAGACAAATAGCTCTATATATATGAAAATAAATTGAATTTGTAGCTAATAAGTTTTCCAAAAAGAAAACTTCAGGACCAGATGGTTTCATTGGCAAATTATATGAAGCATTTAAGGAAGAAATATAAGTCTGCCTAAACTTTCCCAGAAAATAAGGAAAAGAAACTATATTTCAAGTCATTCTATGAGGCTAGCACAGCTCTAATATAACCAAAGACATTACAAGAGAACAACTGACCAATATCCCTTATGAACATAAATGAAAAAAATCAGCAAACCAAACAACCTACAAAAGGAATGATATTATCTAATAAACAACCATAGTTTATCTGAGGAATCCAAGATGGGTTTAACATAAAAAATTCAAGCAAAGTAATTCATTATATTAAAATCTAAAAAGGAGAAAGTCATAATCATCACAATAAACATAGAAGCAGCATAGGAAAAAACCCAAAACCCATTTCTGAAAAAGAAAATCTGTGAAAATTAAGAATAGAAGGCAATTTCTTCAGCTTGATAAAGAGTTGCTGTAAGAAGCCTATAGTTAACATCATACCTAATAATGGCAGACTGAATACTTTCACCTAAAATTAGGATCAAGACAAGAATACCTGCTCTCAACACTTTTGTTTGACATTGTATTAGAGATTTCAGACAATGTAATAAGTCAAGAAAAGAAATAAAAGCCATTTAGACTGGAAAAGTAAAACTGTCTTCCTTCACACATCCATTTGTCTATTTATTTATTCATTATTTAATTATGTTAGATATAAGGTCTTTCTCTGTTGTCCAGGCAGATTGCTGTGGCCCAATCACAACTCATTGCAACCTCAAACTCCTACACTCAAGCACCCCAGACTCCCACATAGCTAGGACTACAGGTGCAAGTGACCACACCAGCAAATATTTAAAATTTTTGTAGGGAGTGCTGGGATTATAGGTATGAGCCACTGTACCTGGCCAGTCTGAGTAGAAATCTGAAAAATGAACTTAATAATATTACAGGATACAAGATCAATATATAAGACCAAACAGTGTCTCTACAGAATAATAATGAACATCAGAAATTGCAACTTTTAAAAACAATACCATTCATAAAAGCCTTAAAATATAAAATACTATAAGATAAATCTGACAAAATATGTGAAAATATGTACAAAGAAAAGCTGGTTTTAAAACTCATGTGGAAACACAAAAGAAAAAAGACTTTCAAAACCAAGAACAAAGGCTTACAGCACCTGATTGGAAGACTCTTCTACAAACTATAGTAACTGAGGTAGCATGATATTAGAGTCATGGTATAAATTCAGTGGTACCCCTCTTATCCACAGTTTTGCTTTTCATGGGTTTACTTACTTAAAGTCAACTGCAGTCCAAAAATATTTAATAGAACTTTCCAGAAACAAACAATTCATGTTTTAAATTGTGTGCTGTTCTGAGTAGTATGATGAAGTCTCACACCATCCCACTTTGTACCCCCAGGACAGGAATCATCCCTTTATCTAGTATACACTCTACTGTCTGGGTTATCAGATTGAAAAAACATTCTGCATATAGGGTTCAGTACTACCCACAGTTTCAGGCAGAGGTCTTAGTACATGTCCATTGTGGATAAGAAGAGTCAGTGGAATAAAATACACCCAGACCCACAATACAGTTGACTTTTGACAAAGGCAACTCAGTGGATAAAAGATAGTCTTTTCAACAAATAATAATGAAAAATTGAATATCCATAGGTAAATGAACTTCAATCTATACCTTTCCCTACATTCAAGAATTAACCCAAGATCTAAATGTAAAGCCTGAAACTATACTTAAAGAAGAAAAATTAAGAGGAAATCTTTATGGCCTTAGGTTAGGCAAAGATTTCTTAAATATAATAAAATGCTAAAAGCACTATTCATAAAAGAAATAATTGATATGTATGATTTCATTAAACATTCACCTACAGCAGGATTCAGTCATTTTGCTACTAGATATTTACCCAGTAGGAATAGAAACATGTGTCTATACAAAGATTTGCACAAAGGTTAACGGAAGACTTATTTATAGTATCCAAAACCCAGGAACAACCCAAATGTCCATCCCTAGGTAAACAAACAGCGTTATAGTCAGGCAACGAAATCCTGCTCAGCAGGACAAAGGAATAAACCCTTGACACCATGACCTAGTTTTAATTAATTACTCTGAAAGAAAGGAGATTAAACAGTGCATGATTCCACTTATGTAAAATTCTAAAAGACATACAGACTAATCTGTAATGACAGAAAGCAAGAGAGTGGCTGTGTAGGAGCACATGGCAAGTGTGAGAAGGAGGAAGGGTCACCATAATGTTTATTATCTTAATTGTGGTGATGGTTTCATGAGCATATACGTATGCCCAAACTCATAATCTTATGTACTTTAAGCTTTAATTGATTTTATGTCAGTAAAGCTATTTTAAAATGCCTTGACTCCTGAGACAAGTGTATTTTCTCCCTTTTCCTCTCTTTTTTCTGGTTCAACTCTTTGCTAAGGCAACTGGGCAGGTAATATAAGGACATGCATGAGGGAAATCATGAGGGAAACAGCCCTCACCTGTAGGACTCCTCAGCTCTCTCTGGGGTTGCTTTGCCTACCTTTCCATGTTACTCCTCTCAGTATTCTTTTCTTCTCCAGTCAGGACTCGTCACTTTTATGCTTCATCCAACTTGCCCACTTCCTTGTATTCTGGCAGATACTAGAAAGCTACATGATAAATTTAGCCTGATTAAGATATTGGTATTCAATGTAAATCACTATTGATGGCATAAGGTTTAAAGCATAGACCCTGGAGCCAAGCTATGTTCAAATCCCAGCTCCATCACTGACTAGCTGTGTCACCTTGGGCATGGTACATAGGCACCCATAGCCTCAGTATTTTCCCCTATAAGGTAAGAACTCTCCTAATCTTACATACCTCCATGGTAGTTATGAGGATTAAATGAGCCAATATTTTTAATGTACTCAGAACAGCATCTGGCATGTGGAAGATACAACATAAATGTTAGTAAAATTAATTAAAAGGCACTGCTCAGGGATTATTGAGTTAAAATGAAAGAGAATGTTCACATTAAGAAAATTAATTCTTAATCTGCTAGGGGATAAAAGAACTTTCCTGGCCCACCTCATATTCCCCACCTGAGTGCCCCCACCTCTGCTTCTACCTCAGCCTACTGTGGAAGGCTCAATGCCCATACTGTGTGTCCATGGAGGTTCTGATGTCACTTTTCCTGATTTGGACCAATAGAGCTCACTGCTGCCTCAGAGCTGCCATCCTCACTGTGCCAGTCACTGCCTGTCTGTCAGCTGAAAGCCAGGAAACCTGAGGCTACATATTCAGGCAGGACAATGCACATACTAAGGCAATGCCACCATGTCCTGGCAAAAGCTTAACTCTTGCAGAGCTACATAAACCTAGCCTGAAGCACTTATTAAATATATTTCAGAGCTGTTAATCACAGTGACTTTTAAAAGGCAGTGGCACCACAGCATCAGCTAAAGAGAACCCAAACTTTCTGAGTGCTATTTGTTCCTCTAGCACTCTTGAGAATGAAACTATACCCAAAAGATTAGAAAATTTCTCCTGAAAATTTTATTAACCCATTATTGGCAAAACTGGAATATATACCCTCAGCTACCTTATTCTTTTGATAGGTTCATCATTAGGAAGGTTTTCAGGCTTCTGGCTCCATGGTATATCATCGTACAGGGCAGTAAACCTGGTTTATGACATAGTCCATTTCCTTCTGTATCCTTCATTCCAAGACCACAGAGACCCTTTGATTTAGCATTCATCCTGCAATCCTCGTCATCTGTAATGACAGAAAGCAAGAGAGTGGCTGTGCAGGAGCACATGGCAAGTGTGAGAAAGAGGAAGGGTCACCATAATGTTTATTATCTTAATTGTGGTGATGGTTTCATGAGCATATACGTATGCCCATGCACAAGACTGTGTGGGAAATTCAAAAATATTTGCAGTACAAGCCTTTCCCTTCCATAGCACAGTAACTATATTTGTAGGTCACTGTCCTTCCCATGTCCTTCTCAAGGCCCCTGCCTAAGGGGAAGGCTAATGTCGCATACATGGTATATCCCTAGAAGCTGCTGATTTGAGAATAATGGACATCCAAACCAAATCAACCTTTCTGATGGCCAACTGGTGCCTGTTCACATTGTTTTCCACAAGAATTAGAATTGGCAGGGCTTGTATTTATCTGGACCTATGGAAAACATATTGACCTGGCTGTTGGCCTTTTCAGGCCATGTATAAACAGAGAAAGAGGGTTGAGAGAACAAGAGAGAGAACTGTAAAAGCAAAAATGAGGTCATATTGCCTGTAAGAGAGCGCAGCTTCTTGGCCCAGAGGGTGCTGAGGTGCAGCACAACTGAGTTCAAGTTGTCCTTGGCACCTACTTCATTGTATCACCTACTGACTTGTGAGATTAAGTGGATCATGTTTCTATTAAACAAGTTTTGGAGAAAACTAATAAGTCTTATGACTTGGTGCTTTTAACCTATACCATGTGTAGTACTAAAAAAGTCAGGGATTGCCATCAACAATAGTTTATGTAGCAAGAGTCCTAACTTAGGCCTCAGCTTGCTCAGAATAGCACTGAGATATGTCCGATGGGGCCAGCCTACCATGTATCTGTTTGTATAAGATAAGGTGACCAGATTTTAACATTGGTAAAGCGGGACACCATTGATCAGGGGTGGGGCGAGGAGGGGTGTGTTCTTGATTAAAAATTTGGTTTATATGGAGCAACAAAAATTTTCATAGAATGCAAAAATAGCATTGTAATATAATAATATATTACAATGCTATATTACAATAGCATTGTAATATATTATTATTATAAATGTATAATAATAATATATTTTTTAATTTCAACATAAGTACAATTTACAATATAATACATTAAAAAAAAATTATGTATAGAGCAGAGCCTGTGGCTTAAAGGAGTAGGGCACAGGTCCACCTGGGTGACCTTGCCCAGGAGGGGAATAGGGAGTTTACATTAACCTTTTCATTTCCAAATGAAGTCACATTAACCTCTTCATTCCCAAATGGCGTTACATTAACCTTTTCAGCAGCCAAAAACCATATGTTCCCTTCCCATGTCCTGCCCTTCCTTAGATTGTCATGCATTCTTTCCAAAAATCAGGACATTTTTAAAAGGCTGCCAGACATAGGACAAATTGTTAAAAAGCGGGATGTCTGGTCACCTTAGTATAAGAAGCCCTGTTGCCTGGTGGGAAAGAATTTACCCTAAGGAAAGAAAGTCCGCCTGAAAAACAATGCCCAATAGAGAGCAAATGCCTAGCATCTTAGTACAGTCTGGCACCTGCTGCATGGCCCATTCTGAATCTTCTGAAGAGGATCTTGAAATGAAAGGCTTGTTTTCAAAAATGAAACAAGACAAACAAACAAAAGAAAAATCCTCTTTGGTCTTTAGGTACACTATTTTGTTATTTTGGTAACTCAGGAATTCCTGCTGAGGAGAGAGATTCCGCCAAACTCTTTTGCATGAAAACTGGTGAAGCTGAGGGAGGTCCAGGCCTCTCAGCTACAGCAAAGTCTGTGGCCATGGCCTGGGGGCTGGTGGCCTTGGGCCCATGAAGCAGGACCTATGTCAGGCAGGCAGGAATGAGGAACTGGAAAATGATCCCTGGTAAGATGGAACAACAGGAGGGCCACAGCTTCACAATCTGTGCAATCAGCATGCCACAGTCCCTGGACGAGGCAATGGAAAGCCTAGAAGACCCTCACACCATGGACTTCATAGTGCCATGGAAAAGGGTGAAGGGCCATCCGGAAAGGATGCATTGTCAGGAGTAACTGCAGTGATTGGTACAACACAGAACCCTTACTTTGCATTTAGAAAGAGCCAGGCAGGAAAAGGAATGTGTGGGAAACTATATAAGCCCTGACACAGGGACCACCTATGTGGGCCCCCCTCCACTGTGCCAAGGCTTCACTTTCCTTTCCTTTCAATAAATTCTCTTGCTTTCACCTACTTCCAGTCTGTGAATTCATACTTCAATTTTAGAGACAAAGGACCCAGGATGAAAATGCCAGCATCACCCATGTGGGTAGTAGTCAGCCCACCCAGACCAAGGGGAAAACAGAACCCTGAAGGCAGGCTGAAAAGCACCTGGCAAATAGATATGCCTGAGGCATCCCCAGAAGTATAAGCAGAGTTAGAAAAAGAGGCTTCAAAAAGAGCTCTAAAAATTCCATGTTAGAATTTAATGTGGATGCTGGAGGCAGGCCTTATTATTATTCTCATTCCTTATTATTCTCATTGCTGTTGTGGTGGCCTGTCCTCACTTTTTTTTTTTAACTCTAGACTGTGTGACCTCAGAGCAAAGATTACATGTGGGAAGCAATATTTCCTTTTAATTGTGCTTTTATCTTCAAGGAAGATTCACTTCACTTGTGTGCTTCTTGGACTGGACTGATTGTGCTTTTTTCCCACCTTCTACACCTTCCATACTTTCTCTTTCAGGACTGAAGTTTCCTGAGGTATTCTCTCCACATTAAAAAGATATTTACTTCATAATGGGCAATGGTGATGACATCTAATGAAAGCCCCCATGAAACTGGAGTTTCATTAGTACCCTCAAAGTCTATAGCTCCTGAAGGTAAAAATGTGTGTGACACAGGATAGCAGAGGAAAACTTTGATTAAATTTAAAACTTTAAAGTAAATGATCAACTCAAGAGCATTTCACCACCTTAACTATCCATCTTAGTTCTAACCATGGTCTAGCAAAGGACTGAGGCCTCTGCTTTAAGCAAGCTGGGTCTTCCTTGCTATGCTGAGCACATATGGGGGCTGGTGCTAAATCTGAATGAGGCTTTGAAGGAGGATAGTCACTCTAGGAAGATGAAAGCATTTTTCAGATACCATTATCTATTTAATTCACATACATTTCCTAAGCAAGCAGTAGATAGGGGCTAGGTATTTATTCTGGGATTCTGACTCCATTAATGTTGAATGATTTGCATATTTATGGAGCAGAAGGACTGAACAATTAATGCAGTGAAAGGAGAAGCATGTAGGACATAAGTAAACCACCATGGGGGTGATGTGGTGGCCAGCGGATGGTGCTGCTTGTCTACCCCAGGGCAGTGGCCCCAAGGAAGTGTCATGAGCTCTTTCATGAAAAGCAAGTGGCCTAGCAGTAGTGGAACTGTAGTAAAGCACACAGGAGAGGGAAGTAAGGGCAAGGAAGGGAGTGGGCCGGAGTACAAAGAGCTCTGAGCACTGGTACAAGCACCATTTGAATGTGATTTGGTCAGAAGCCACTGAAGGCTTCAGAACAAGGGGTTGGCCTTTCAGAACTAACTTAGGAAACAATGAATAAAAGGTTTAACGAGAGAGAACTAGGCAAGAAAAGCCCAGCCAAAAATCAGGCTTTGATTTTGAGATCTTGGCTCCTAAAGTGCTGATGAACTAGCCTCCCTCAAGAACCTGAAGAGCCACTGAATGTAGAATCCTTCAGCTCCAGAGGCTCCTGGAAGAGAAAGGGCCATGTGAGCATCAGGGCATGTCTGTGGGCTCTGTGGCCCCTGCCATGTTGGTGTCTCAGGTCGAGCTGCTTTGGTGGCTGGTGCTCTGGTAGCATCACTTTTCCTTGTCCCCTGCTTACCGATTAATTAAAGGAGTCAATTTCCTAATATAGACATTGTAACCACATTTACAGTATTTAGTTCAGCACATATTTATAAGGCATTCTGTATACCGGGCCCTGTGCCATACACTCTAGAAAACCACAGTGAACAAGCCCCAAATGCCTAAGGCTTGCCAACCCAAGACCTTGTGAACTTAAGAAACAACACACTTTCAGATGAAAGCTGATTGACCTTTTAACACAAAAAAAGACTCTGTTCATCTCCTCTTCATGGGCCTGACTTTGTGCTTTCCTTCACTTTGTATTGCAAGGGAGGTGTCCTGTGTACCATAGCACGTTCACTGGAATCTCCATCTCTACCTGTTACACTGGTAGCACATCCAGTTGTGACAGCTAAAAATGTCTTTAGACATCGCTAAATGTCTCTTGGGGACATAATTGCCTATAGCCAAGAACCACCATTTTAGAAGAACTACACAACTTTATGTCTGCAGATACAGGCTGTGTTGGCTCACCACCATCTGGGCAAGGGAGGAAGCATGCCCCACACAAGATGGGACCCTGGGACCCTGGGAAAGGATGGCCTGGGCAAGGAACAAGCTCAAAGGAGACAGGGCCCAACTTTCCTTTACCTAAACCAGGCCTGGGAAAACTTGGGAAGAGTGCCTCAGTCAGAGGTGCTCAGGGTCTTCTTCCCTTTCTTCCTTGACTGCAACACCCAGAGCTGTAATTGCTCTCACTGTCACTCTCTGTGAGTGGAGGCCTCACCTCTATTGGGAAGGAGACCCTGACTCCGTCTTCCACCCATAAAGGAAAAAAGGTCTGAAGTAGCAGGGAGTCAGCCTTAGGACTCTTCCCACACTAGAGAATTTGTTTCATCCCCAAGAATGCCAAGGGTTTCCGGTCGCTTGGCTCTAAGGCAGAGGTGAAGCAGCAGGAATGAAGGGAGAATATTCACAAAAATAACTGCAATTCACATCTGCATCATAGGCACACATGTGAAATATAAAAGAGAAGTACTGATGTTGCTTTGGTTGCTTAAAGGCCCATGAAAGTAGTATGGGCCATATTCGCTCTTCCCTTTACAGAATGAAAAAATCTAGTTGTTGATGCTCCTGAAGGGAGTGCAATTCAGAAAGACCCCCCTTATACTGATCAAACTCACCAGAGTCTGAATGAGCCTGGTCAATGTGTTTAGTCACTGTCACACAAAACCAGGACTATACCTCCCAGGGCATGGAATATGTCTCCTTTCTGGGCTGCTTTTTTCTTTTCTTTTCTTTTTTTTTTTTTTTTTTTTTTTTGAGATGGAGCTTCAAGCTGTCCCCCTGGGTAGAGTGCCATGGCATCACAGCTCACAGCAACCTCCAACTCCTGGGCTCAAGCGAGTCTCCTGCCTCAGCCTCCCAAGTAGCTGGGACCACAGGCGCCC
>CAUYTI010069087.1:0-12471 GCA_963575145.1 Galago senegalensis | reverse complement strand
CAGGCGCCCACCACAACACCCGGCTATTTTTTGGTTGCAGCTGTCATTGTTGTTTGGCGGGTCCGGGCTGGGGATTCGAACCCGCCACCTTAGGTGTACGTGGCTGGCGCCTTAGCCGGTTGAGCTATAGGCGCCGAGCCAATCTACAAGCATCTTAAAATATTTGCAAAATTCTAAGATCCTTGATGATGCTGCGCTTGATAAAGTACCTAGATAACTCAGGGATTTTGCTCTAAAATTTCTACTTGCTTTAAACCTTAGCTAAGAATATGTATAATCTTGGTGTGCCTCAAAAGACCTACATACTGATCTGTACTGTATTAGTTAATCAAATTGAAGAGATTTTTTTTTTAAACTAGACATCCTTTACTTGTTCTTGTGAATTTATTATTATTATTATTTTTGAAACAACGTCTTACTTTGTAGTCCAGGTTGTAGTGCAGTGGCACAATCATAGCTCACTATAGCCACAAACTCTTGGGCTTAAGTGATCCTCTGTCCTCAGCCTCCCAAAGTGCTAGGATTATAGGCTTGAGCTACTTCACCTGGCTGCGAATGTATCATTTTATGAATAAACTTTTTCCCATAGAAGGATGCATGTCTTAACACAATAACTAAGAAAATGCCGTGAAGGCTATGTTAACCAGTTTGATGAAAGCATTTCAGATTGTATGTAAAACAATTGTACACAATTGTGCACATTGTACCCCATGATTGCATTAATGTACACAGCTATGATTTAATTTTAAAAAAAAGAAAGGAAAGGAAAATTAGCCTGCATTATTATATCCTTCCCTTAGAAACTAATTTCATAAAGATTCTTACTTCTTACAGCCCAGTCACTGAGGTTTGTCCCTTGTCTTTACCTCTGTAATAGTGTCTACATGTTCTTTTTTGTACATGTCCTATCCAGCCAGTTTAATTTGGCTTTACTTTTTGTTGTATTTCTCTCCCCAACCAGAGTTCAAATCAGGGTTTGGAATCTATGACCTGCCAGCCAAATCCTCTTGCTGCCTATTTTGTAAATAAAATTTTTTGGGAACACAACTATGCTCATTAATTTACATGTTGTCTATGGCTGCTTTCATGTTATAATAGCAGAGTTGCTACAGAGACTGTTTGCCTACAAGCCAAAAACATTTACTGTCAGACCTTTTGTAGAAAACATTTTTCAGTCCTTGATCTATGTTCTTTTTTTTTTTTTTGCAGTTTTTGGCCTGGGCTGGGTATGAACCCGCCACCTCTGGCACATGGGTCCAACGCCCTAGTCCTTTGAGCCACAGGCGCTGCCCATTGATCTATGTTCTTGGAGACATTATAATGGTTTGTTTGTTTTATATTGAACAAATAGCCTTCTTTTAGATTAAGTTCCTATTTTTGTGCTATTGGCTATAACTCTTGATTGGGTTATTTTAGTGGGTTCTTTAGGGGTTACAGTGTATGTCTTTAACTTATTATAGCCTATTTTCAAGTGGTATTTCCCCACTTCACCTATAGTTTAAGGACTTTTTAAAAGTATACTGTGTTTCTCCCTTCATGTTTTTGTTATTGTCATACATTTTCCTTCTATGCCCAAACCCCTAAATATTTGTTATGACTTGCTTTAAATAGTCAACTGTCTCTGTTTTTCTTAAATTGAGATATAATTCACATATTATAAAACTCACTCTTTTAAGGTTTATTATTTTTTGTTTGGGTTTTTTTGGAGGGGTAATATGTACAGAGTTGTGGATCCATTCTCATAATCTTAATTCTAGAACATTTTTATCACTCCAGAAAGAAATGCCATACCAATTAGCAGGCATTTCCTAATCCCCAGTCATCTTAGCCCCTTAGCAACCATTATTCTACTTTCAGTCTCTGTAGATTTGCTTGTTACTGACATTTCATGTAAACGGAATCACATAATATGTGGCCTTTTGTGGCTGGCTTCTTTTATTTAGCAATGATTTCAGGGTTCATCGGTGTTTTATCATGTGTCATTACTTCATTCCTTTCTTTTGCTAAATATGCATTTTGTTTATCTTTTTTTAACAGTTAATTGACATTAGGATTGTTTTACTTTTTAGCTATTATGAATAATGCTGCTATGAACATTCATATACAAATTTTTGTGTGGGCATATGTTTTCAATTCTCTTAAATATATACCTAAAGGTAGAATTGCTGGTCATGTGGCATTGCAAATTTAACCTTTGAAAAAAATGTCAAGCTATTTTCCAAAGTGACTTCACCATTTTACATTCCCACTAGCAACATATGAGGATTCCAGTGTCTCTGCATTCTTGCCAACATGTCAGTTTTTTAGATAATAGTAGATGTGTAGTGTTTTTTAGTGGATTTCATTGTGGTTTTGATTTGCATTTCCTTAATGACTAATGATGATGAACATCTTTTTAAGTGCTTCTTGGTCATTTGCATATCTTTAGACAGATAGCTAGTTACATCCTTTATAATTGAGTTATCTATCTTTGTATCATTGAATTATAAGAGCGCTTTTTAAAAGAATCCATCTGCAAATCTACTATCAGATAGATGATTTGCTAATATTTTCTGCCTTTTTACTGACTGGTGTTCTTTGAAGCACAAAAGTTTATAATTTTGATACATTTCAGTTTACCTGTTATTTCCTATGCTTTAATTTCATCTAAGAAATCATTGCCTAATCTAAGGTCACAAAGATTTACGCCTATATTTTCTTCTAAGAGTTTTTATAGGTTTAGTTGGTACGTTTAGTCTTTGTTCCATTTTGAGTTAAATTTATTATGTGGTATGAGGTATTGACCCAATTTCATTCTTTTGCATGTAAACATCCAGTTGCCCCAGCATGGTTTGTTGAAAGGAGTATCCTTTTCCTGTGATTGTTCTTGTACCCTTGTCAGTGCCTACAAATGTCAGGGTTTGTTTCTTAACGCTCTAGTCCATTTCTTTATTTTTATTTTTGGAATTGTAAAGTACAAGTCCTCCAAGTTTGTTCCTCTTTTTAAAGATGGTTTTGGTTGTTCCAGGTCCTTTGTACTTCCACAGGAATTGTAGAATCAGCAAGGATTTATACTTTCTGATGTTATTATAAATGGAATTATTTTCTTAATTTCATTTTTGGATTGTTCACTGCTCGTTTATAGAAATAAAGTTAATTTTTGTGAATTGATCTTGTATCCTGCGAGTTTGCTAAACTCACTTATTTTTAATCTAATAGCTTTTCTTGTAAATTCCTTACAGTTTTCTATATATAAGATTATGTCATCTGTGAATAGATGTTCCTTTTGAATGCCTTCATTCCAGTTTGGAATGCCTTTTATTTTAACTGCCTTTTAAAGAAGTTTTAAAAATGTAACAAAGCTCCTTTAAATCTACCCATGTAGTTACCATTTCTGGTATTTTTTTTTTTTTTTGAGACAGCCTCAAGCTGTCCCCCTAGGTAGAGTGCCATGGCATCACAGCTCACAGCAACCTCCAACTCCTGGGCTCAAGTGAGTCTCCTGCCTCCGCCTCCCAAGTAGCTGGGACAACAGGCACCCGCCACAATGCCTGGCTATTTTTTGGTTGCAGCCATCATTGTTGTTTGGCGAGCTCAGGCTGAATTCGAACCTGCCACCTTAGGTATATGTGGCTGGTAACTTAGCCACCTGAGCCACAGGTGCCAAGCCCATTTCTGGTATTTTAATTCTTTTGTATATATCTAGTTTTTCATTTGGTATTTTCAATCTGCCCTAAAGGACTTCCTTTGACATTATTGTAGCGTAGGGATGCTGAGAATGAATTTTTTTCAGCTTTTGTACACCTGGAAAGTCTTTATTTCTCTTTCATTTTTGAAAGATATTTTCATTGGTTATAGAATTGTGAGTTGATAGTTTTTTTCTAACAGTACTATAAGGATGTTGCTGCACTGTTGGCTGGCTTGCTGGAGAAGTCTGTTCTGATCCTTATTTTTCTGATCCTTATTCTTATTCCTTGTGTGTATGTGTGTATATAAAGTCCGTATGCTTTTAGGATTTTCCCTTTATCACTGGTTTTGAACAATTTGATTGTAGTATGCCTTGGAGTAATTTTTAAAATGTTTTACTTGGAGTTTGTTGAGCTTTCTAGATCTGTGGATTTGTAATCTCTGTCTGGGAAATTTTTCGGCTATTATTTCTTCAGTTTTTTGTTTGTTTGTTTGTTTTTGAGACAGAGTCTTACTATGTCGCCCTTGGTGGGGTGCCATAGCATCATGGCTCACAGTACCCTTCAAGCTCTTGGGCTTAAGCTATTCTCTTGCCTCAGCCTCCCAAGTAGCTGGGACTATAGGCACCCGCCACAACTCCCAGCTATTTGTTGTATTGTCATTGTTATTTAGCAGGCCTGGACTGGGTTCAAACCCACCAGCCCTGGTGTATATGACTGGCACCCTAACCACTGAGCTATGGGTACCAAGCCTTCTTCAGATATTTTTGTGTTTCCCTCTCTCTTCTTTCTTCCAGTGACCTCAGTTACACAAATATCTGGCTACTTGGAGTTACTTCACGCTCTCTGGGCTTCTATTCATTTTTTTTTTTCATTATTTATCTATCTTTGGATAGCTTATATTGCTGTTGCTCTGTCTTTTTCTTTTTTTGGCTGGGGTTGGGCTTGAACCCACCACCTTTGGCATATGGGGTCAGCGCCCTACTCCTTTGAGCCACAGGCACTGCCCTATTGCTCTGTCTTTAAATTCAGTATTCTTTTTTGCAGTGTCTCATCTGCTGCTAATCTCATCCATTGTATTTTTCATGTGGAATGATGTAGTTTTTATCTCTAGAAGTTCGGTTTGGGTCTTCTGTGTTTCTATTTAATATACTCTATCTTTTAGGTTCTTGAACATGTGGAATATAGCTATCATAACTTTTAATGTTTTTAACTACTAATTCTATTATCCAAGTCATTTATGGGTAGGCTTTGAATGAGTAATTTTTCTCCTAATTATAAGGTGTGTTTTTCTGCTTCTGTGCCTGCTTATTTTCATTTTATTTGATATCACCAGATCATATGAATTTTACTTGTTTAGGTTCTGAATATTTTTGCATTTCTAGAATAATTTTGAGGTTTGTTCTGGGATAGTATTAAGTTGTTTGGAAGTAATTTAATTCTTTCTAAGCTTAATTTTAAGCTTTTTTTTTTGAGACAGAGCCTCAAGCTATCCCCCTGGGTAGAGTGCCATGGCATCACAGCTCACAGCAACTTCCAACTCCTGGGCTCAAGCGAGTCTCCTGCCTCCGCCTCCCAAGTAGCTGGGACCACAGGTGCCCGCCACAACGCCTGGCTATTTTTTTTCAGTTACAGCCATCATTGTTGTTTTGGTGGCCCGGGCTGGATTTGAACCCACCACCTTAGGTGTATGTGGCTGACGCCTTAGCCACTTGAGCCATAGGCGCCAAGCCAGTTTTAAGCTTTTAAAGGTGATGCCAGAACAGCTGCTTTTAGTATGGGGATAATTTTGCCCATTTTAGGTAATATCCTTTTGAATATTCTTCGTGATACCCTTTAAATCACAAGGTTTTCCACTTTGGCCAGTGGTAACATGAACTGTTTTTTACCCTGTATTAGCTGCAGAGGTCATTCCCACTGTTTAGTTCTTTTTCTAGATTTGAGTAGTTTTCTCATATACATATGGTGATGAGTAGTCAGTTGTTATCTTGAAGGGTCTTTGTGGAACCCTCATTCTGTGCAGCTCTATCTCCCTACTACTTTGCTCTGGCTTTCCTGGACTCTCAATTCTGTCTTTTCAACTCTGGGAGATTTCTGGGCTCTGTTAGGGTTTAATTTACCTTGCACCTTGAAAACAATTATATGGCTCACCATGTTTGGTTCCCCACTTTTAATGCTCATAATCCTATGCTGCCTGTATCCAGTGAAAGCTGTTGTTTAATATATTTTGTCAGGGTTCTTTTTGTTGTTATTTATGAAAATAGGGTAAATCTGGTCCCTGTTACTCCCTTTTAGCTATAAGAAGACATTTAGGGTGGGATGTATGTACCTGTATGTATGTATTTTTTTCTCAAAACTAGAAATGATGATGTGCTTTTCTTTTCATTGAAGAACATATGTCTTGTGATTTTTTTCTGTGTGTAATTTTTGTTGTTACTGGTGTGCATTATCTATAGCCTTCATTCATTAAGGTTTTCACAGTGGTAATTAGTCTTCTGGGAAGCAGACCTCCAGATGGAATTAGAAATGGAAGAGGTTTAATGAAGGAAAACCTATGGATAAAGAGTAGCATGAGCAGGAACAGAAAAGGGAAGCCTTCAGATTTCAGTACAGATGTGGCATCCGGGAGAGGAGACCTGAGTAGGAAGAACCTTGGACTTCAGACTGCCATGTAGTCTGAGATAGTGTCTGTTATGCTAGTGGAGAACACCAGAACGATATGCCTTTTGAGGCTGCCATTTGGAACAGAGGTGGTCCATTTCTAGTAGCGCTCCTGTTCTTAGAAGATGGAGCAACTGGAGGCTAGTAGTTCCCTCTCTCTTTTGCAGCTGTGTTATTCTGCTTTTCACAGTAAAGTCCATAATTCATTAGGAATTAATATGCACATAAAGTGTTAAGTAAGTTCATATTTCCGTACTGATAGTCTGTTGGCCCACGCACTACTTATTGAGAATACTGTCCTACCTCCCCAAATGTCAATGACGCAGTGCTTATAAATCAAGTGACTGTTGGTGTGTCCTTCCCTTATCATATCTTCCTGTTTGGTAATTCTAATCCTGAACTTTATGCTTATCTTTCTTTTGTTTTTCTATGTCAGGCATTGGCAAACTTTTTCTGTAAGTGACTAGATTTAGAGTGCCAAAAAATGTATACACAGTTTAAACAATGAAAAAAATGTATTAAAATTGTAATACTTAATATGTACCAGTAACAAAAGATGGATGCAAGTCTTCTTTGACTTCTGCAATTATAAGAGATGACCATCAGTGTGTAGATACTGCTGACTGTGGTGAACTACTGCTTGAGCACTGTTGACCAAACTGTCCTCTTGTATTGCTATGCAGGCCACTTCAGATTCTTCCCAAAATACTGCCAGTGTAGCTGGCAAAGGAGAAGTGAAGTTTCCCAAGTCTTAACCTCCCCATCTCAGAGCAGAGAATAGAAACATAGGTTGAGCTGTGCAATTTAGTAGCATGACAACTAGTACTTAGAGAATTTCAGTTGTATAAATATATCATAGTTTTAGTATTTTTTGGTTGTTAGACATTTGTGTTTTCAGGTTTTTATTGTTAAACCCAGTGGTGCTAAAGTTTTTGCCTGTGTGCAAGGGTTTGTCTTATTATTTACTTACTGTGTCACTACTAAAATGTCTTTTCATGGGTTATTAGCAACTTCTTTTATTGCCAAATCTAGTGCCTTCTAGAGTGTTGACCCCACTCCTTTTTTTTTGAGTATTTTTTTTATTTTTTCAAATTAATATGAGGGTACAATTTTTAGGTATTTTTATAGTATTTTATTATAAAATAGTTTATTTTTACTTTATTTATCTAATTTTATTTTATAATATTTTTCCATTCTTGTGATACTGTACTAAGAAGAATGTATTTCTTTTTGAAACTTTATCTTTCTTTTCTCCCATGCTATCTCATGCTTCTGATTCTCTTCCTTTCCTTTCAAATGCCAATTTAAATACCAGGTTTCTTAGATTTGTAGATGATTTTTTAAAACTAGTATTTTTCTTAATTTTAAAGGTACATATAGTTATGAATGAAAAATTTAAAACATAGAGAAGTATGAAGGAAATAAGAAAAATCTAAACATCATTCATAATACCAGGTGGCTGACTTAAATCTTTATGTCTGACTTGAGAGTCAGACCCATCTTTCCAACATCCTATGTAGAGATTTCTTTATGAATGTTTGTGGGCATCTTAAATTGTGCATTTCTAAAAACCAAACTTATTTTCTTACATCTCCTTCCCCACATTTCCTTTTCCTACCCTCTTTTCTACCTTTGGCTATTGCTATTTCTAGGATCCATTTTAGGAGTCTTTGTTTCTTGGCTTCCTGAAGTAAATGAGCTAACTTCTTTTAGTGGTTATGCAAATGCCAAAGACTGTAGTTCCTTCCTTTTATGTGTTTTTTAATGATGCTCTTGACTTCCTGAGTTTTACGTCTTTAAAGACCTCCCTTAATGATTGCTAGAGTACTGGGGAGAACTTTTTGTAGCACCAAGGATTAAGATAGTGCAGTGTTTAAGAGTACAGACTCTAGAACCTATGTTTGCAACCTAATGATGCTGTTTAACTGCTATAATCCTGGATATACCTTGATGTAGAATAGAAATAATGACTGTCTAATAGCATTGTCTTGAAAATGAAATGGAATAGTAGGTATACAGTACTTGGAATATTCCTGGCATGTGTAAGCACTAAATATAAATGTTAGCTATTACTATTGTATTATTACTCTTCTTAGTTATGAGTGCCTCTGCTGCCACCTTAGTATACTCTTAAGAAGCCTAGAGGCGGCCAGGTGCAGTGGCTCATGCCTGTAGCCCTAGCACTCTGGATGCTGAAGCAGGTAGATTGCGTGAGCTCATGAGTTCAAGACCAACCTGAGCCAGAGTTAAATGGCTGGGTGTTGTGGCGGGTACCTGTAGTCCCAGCTACTTAGGAGGCTGAGGCAAGGGGATCACTTGAGCCCAAGAGTTTGAAGTTGCTATGAGCTATAATGCCATGGTGCTCCACCAAGGGCAATATAGTGAGACTGTGTCTCAAAAAATAAATAAATAAAATAAAGCCTAGGGACTATGGTATAGAAAAAGTTCTCAGTATCTTCCATTAGGTATTTGTTTTTTATGACATTCACCTAAGGGAAAGTTGTTTCCCTAATATTCCCTAGCATATAATCAGGGACTTCTTTTACTTTTAAGTTCTTTCTGTGCTTTTCTGTATAAATTTCATGAAGTCCTATGGTGGACAGTTGTTAGCCTGTATTTAGTTTGTAATAGTTTTAAATGAAACAGGTAGTGTTCTAGATAAAAGATATCTCAGAAATTTCACCTTCTGTGCTTATTTTAATAGTTTTCTTGAAAAGATTAAAACACTTTGCTTTTAGAAAAAGTTTAACCAGAAGATTTTTTGTTTTAGGATTCCTACAGGGAAGACATAAAGAGTGCATCATTGAAGGATTTATGTCTTGAAGACAAAAGACGCATTGCAAATTTAATTAAAGAACTGGCCAGGTAAGGCAAAATTTTATATGAAATGCATTAATATATGACAGAACTCTTTTTGAAAACAGAAAATTACAAACATGTTTTGATATTACTATATCTTTGATCTTATGGGAATAAAATGTTTTAGGGGAAGAAAAACTATTCTGAGAGGTTAAAAAAAAACCCTAAATGGTTGAAAAAAGAAATGCCAGAAGCATACCACTCTCTAATTTATATTTTCTTATTTATTTAATTTTCCTGATTATTTGATGAAAATATTTACAGCAGTTGCCTATCAAGAGAGAAAAGTTTGAAACTTAGCTCTATTGTTGAAGTGAGTTGATATTGCAACCAGAGGCATAGACATTCCTTTTGCTTCTACTTTAGCATCTGAATAGGGAAGAATATTTTATTATAGTCTATCACAAAAGTACTTATTGTCTCTTGCCTAACTCCTAATGCTCAGATAAGGGATTTTGAATTTGAGAATGATAGTTATTAGCTGTTTAAAGTACTATTCCAGTTTATTAATGATGTGTATGGTGCATATCTACTTTGTATGTATAATTTCTTCATCTATACACATACCCAGTTTGGGGATCTAAAAAAGTACTTGATAAATGAAGATATCTATAGAGAAATGTATTAATACAAATTGTAAAAGTTAAAATTAGGAAGCGAACATACCTAAAAGTTGATGAAACACCTATTACTGTTTCCAAATATGCAACTCAGTGACAAAACAGTAGTACTGTCACTGAGTTGCATATTTGGAAACAGTAGTAGGTGGGTTTTTTCATTTCTAATTGAAAATAATATTGGGTGTGTATCAAAACGTTTCTCATATTGAGGTCTTAAAATAATTGTAGCATATTACTCTAAATCATAGAATATGAATATCAAAGATGACCAAAAAAAGTAATGTTTTGGGGACCAGAATAAAGGATGTAGATTCAAAGTGCCTGCCTTAGTTTGAATTTGGTAAGGTACCTAAGATAAAGAGTAACTTCTTTCATTAAAATTCTGTGGCCGTTCTAGTTCCTAAAGTAGAGTTTTCATTAACTTCAGACAGTATTCTTTTACAGGGAAAATATTTAATTGTACTTCTCAGTACTGTGTTTCCCCCCAAATAAGACACTGTCTTATATTTATTTTTTCTCAAGAAGACACACTAGGGCTTATTTTCAGGGGATGTCTTACCTCCACACCGAAATGCATGGTTACGTCTTATTATCGGGGTAGGGCTTATATTTAACAAATGCATAGAAATCATGCTAGGGCTTATTTTTTCGGTAGGTCTTATTTTCAGGGAAACACGGTATGTGAAGATGATCTTCTCATGAGGTTATATACAACACAGATGATTGTGGATGTCCTTAGCACATGTTTGATGGCATTGAAAGGGTATTAGCATTAGTTTGACACTACCTATTTATTGTTCTGACTGACCCATTTTATTTCAGCTTCCAAGCTTGGAGAATACCCGAAATATTCACCATGTTCTTTTAGTTTCAGTAGTCCTCTACTTGCTAGAAAAATGCTAGTTTTTGTTAACTTTTTTACAGAATATCATATACTTCAATCACTGGCAACAAAACATTCCAAATGTGTCTGTTCTTTTTTTCTTTGAATTTTCAACCTGGTTTTGAATAATTGGTTTTCATTGGCATTAAATAAATTCATTTCTCTTTTATCTTAAAAAATGAAGTATTCTTTTGACCATATTTCCCTCTAGCTACTGACTTTTTTGTACTCCACAATGTAACCTTGTTCCTAAGAGTTTATAATATTATTTTCCAATCTGTTGTATTTCATTTCTTCATCAAACTTATTTGCTTGCTTGTCAGTGTATTTATTTATAAATGTATCAAAGTACAATTTGAATGGAATAGTATGTACCTATTTAATTTTTAAAAAACTTTTCTTGGTGCTCTCTTGTTACATGTACCCATTTTGAGCGTATATTTCAATGAGTAATTTGTAACCATTAATGTGATTTTTATCATTATAGCTTAGTTTTACCTCTTTGACACACCATATAAATGGCCAGAAAGTATATATTTGGCTTCTTTTCCTCAGGATAATTATTTATATGTGGTGGTGTTGGCAAGTATACGTAAGATTTATCTTTATACTCATTTTTTAAGTATACAGTTCAGTGGCATTAAGTACATTCACAGTGCTGTGCAAAGATCTCCACCATTCATCTCTAGAACTTTTTCATCATCTCAAACTAAAACTGTATACCCATTAAATAATACCTCCTTGTCTGTTATCTCTTGTCCCTTTCAAACAACCAGTATTCTGTGTGTCTCTATGAGTCTGACTACTCTGCCCATCCCAAAGAGCAACTAGTATTCTAGTTGCCTCATATAAGTGTCAATCCTTTAGTATCTGGGTTCTGTTAATTTGGTAAATTATACTGATCACTGATAGATGGGTTTGTTTTTTTTTTTAAATGTTTCATTTACCTAGCATTTCTGGCCTATAAGAGGGGCTGTACCTAACAAATTCAAATATTGTGACTTGGTTGTTTATATTCTGAGATTAACCTCAAATAAAAAAATTCAAGTTATGCTAAAAATAAAAAGAGAATAGTGTTAGCACCTTGTAGAAGTAATTTGTGTCTCTTTAGTGGCTACTGTGATCATTCTCCATTCTTCTTTTGTGAAATGCCTATCTAATCTTTAGCCTCTTTTTTTCCACCTATTGCATTTCCCTTGATATTGAAGTTTTAGAGTTTTAATATATTCTGTGCATAAGTTGTCAAATATGTAGGTTTTCCCCCTCAATCTGTGCTTGCTTTGTAATTCCCTTAATGTTTTCTTTTCTTTTTTTTTTTTTAATAAATGATAACTATGTCCATTAATGCAATTCTGGGGTAAAGTGTGGTGTTTTCATATACAATTTGAAATATTTTCATCAAACTGGTTAACGTGGCCTTCATGTCATTTTCTTAGTTATTGTGTTAAGATAATCATATTCTACTCTTAGAAAGATTCACTTGTACCCTTGTAAGATAAACCATAGAAGTGATCCCTCCAATCACCCTCCCTACACCCATTACCTCCTCCTCCCCACCCCCTCCCAACTCCCCGTATACTTAGGCTATTATTAGGTTATAGATTTCATATGAAAGCTATAAATTAATTTAATAATAGGGCTGTGTACATTGGATACTTTTTCTTCCATTCTTGTGATACTTTGCTAAGAAGAACATTTTCCAGCTCCATCCATGTGAACATGAAGGACATAAAGTCTCCATCTTTCTTTATGGCTGCATAGTATTCCATGGTGTACATATACC
>CAUYTI010069084.1:0-16964 GCA_963575145.1 Galago senegalensis | reverse complement strand
ACAGGCGCCCGCCACAATGCCTGGCCATTTTTTGGTTGCAGCCATCATTGTTGTTTGGCGGGCCCGGGCTGGGGATTCGAACCCGCCACCTTAGGTGTATGTGGCTGGCGCCTTAGCCGCTTGAGCCACAGGCGCCGAGCCCAGTTTTAATACTTTTATTGCAGTCCATATTATGTCAGCAACGTTTCCTCGTATTGTTAAATTCATCTGGGAAGCCCAGATATTAATGGCTGAGTGCTTGCTCCAGTTAGGACAATCAGAGCAAGAGACACTGGCAAGGGGTTGGAGAGATAGATATTGGGGTCACAGTGTACTGGGTCCAGGAGTATTGTCAAAACTGCAAGGGGGTGTCAATCTAGGTTCAGTTACTTGTCACACAAAGATCCAATTATTGAGACAGTGAGGACCGACAAGGAAGAAAGGAATTTCAAATCTGTCTTTTTGGCTAAGGGATATCATGGGCTTTTAAAGGAGGGGCCGTGTACCTTTGGGCAGGTTGTGGGGTAGCTCACACGGGGCTACACCCAGTGGGGGCAGGTTTGGGGGAATAGTGAACCTTGGCATCAGGAAGTCTGCCCTGGGGGCTTCAGAACCTCCACTCCTTTATAGGAAATACTTATAGGATTATAGGAAATCCTATAATGTCTTATAGGAAATCTATCATTTCAGGCCAGTGTGGTGTGGTGCTTCATCTATAACCCTAGCACTTTAAGAGGCTGAGGTGGGAAGATTACTTGAAGCCAGGAGTTTGAGTCCATCTTTTTTTTTTTTTTTGAGACCAAGTCTCCCTCTGTACCCCTGGGTAGAGTGCTGTGAGTCACAGCAACCTCAAACTCTTGGGCTCAAGAGATCCTTTGTCTCAGCCTCCCAAGTACCTGGGACTACAGGTGTCTGCCACAATGCCCGGCTAATTTTTCCTATTTTCAGTAGAGACAGGGTCTCGCTCTTGCCTAAGCTAGTCTCAAAGTCCTGAGTTTAAGCAATCCACACACCTCGGCCTCCCAGAGCACTAGGATTATAGGCATGAGCCACCGTGCCTGGCCTATTTTTGCCATTTCGACCCAAAAGAGCCTTAAGAAATATACCTGCCCTGGCAGGATGTACCCTGGCATTTCTCCTCCCAAAGAAAGCATTTTGTCAAAGCTAGGTGCAGCTGCAAATAACAGAAAACCCAAAATCAAATGTCCTGAACAAGAGGGAAATTTAATTCTCTTTTACATAAATGGAGTCTGAACGTAGAGTCCAGGGCTAATGTGGCAGCTTCATAAAGGTGGGAACCCAAACTTCTTTCATTTCTTTCATATTATTGTTCTGTCATCTTTGGCAATATAACTCTAGTCCAAGATGGCTGCCACTCTCCTGCCATCATGGCCACATTCCTGTTAGTTGTGAAAAGGATGTAAGGGTTAAAAAAAAACCTCTTTTTAAGGTCAGTTTCTAGAAGTCCCATACAACACTTCTACTTTTATCTATTGCCCAAAAGGTTGTCAGATGGCCACATTTAGCTCCAGGGAACCTAGAGAATACAGTATTTTTGCTAGACTCTCACGTGTCCATTAAAAATCAACTTTCTGGCTTGGTGCCCATGGCTCAAGTGGCTAAGGCACCAGCCATATACACCAGGCTGGTGGGTTCGAATCCAGCCCAGGCCTGCCAAACAATGACAACTGCAACCAAAAAATAGCTGGGTGTTGTGGTGGGCACCCATGGTCCCAGCTACTTGGGAGGCTGAGGCAAGAGCATCACTTAAGCCCAGGAGTTTGAGGTTGCTGTAAGCTCTGATGCCACGGCACTCTACCCAGGGGGACAGCTTGAGGCTCTGTCTCAAAAAAATAAAAATAAATAAAAATAAATTTAGTATTATTAAGGAAGAAGAGGGCATGGATATCAGAGGTTTCTCTTCCAAAACTTAGGAGTGGGCATCCTAAATTTTCAAGTTCCTGAGGGTCTCTAAACTGTAAAGTTTCCTGACAGATGTTTGGAGAACTGATTCCACTAAAAATCCAGGCTCAGCGCCTGTAGCTTAAGCAGTTAAGGCACCAGCCACATACACCTGAGCTGGAGGGTGCAGGCACCTGTAGTCCCAACTACTTGGGAGTCTGAGGTAGGAGAATCACTTGAGCCCAGGAGTTGGAGATTGCTGTGAGCTATGATGCCCCAGCACTCTACCCAGGGTGACAGGTTGAGGCTCTGTCTCAAAAAATAAAATAAAATAAAATAATAAAAATAAATAAAAATATAAAAAACCACAGTGGGCCAGTGGACTGTCTCTCACCTGTTCTCTCAGGTGGTGGACTGGGGAGCAGGCACAGGCCAAAGAGCAGTTAATCTCCTCAACCTTGTCCCTGCTTATCAAAACTCTTGATAAGAATCCTGGCCTCAGCCGGGGCAAAGTCCCTATCCTGCCCAGCTAGAAGCCAACATCGATCAAAAGTCCATTTTTCCCATATGGCAGCCACAGCTACCCCAGTAGCTGTAAATGGGGTGGGTCCTGATGACCTGCACCCACCCAGGCCTTGCAGATAGAGGTCAGTCGTGCACCCATATATGGACAAGCCCCCAATCCACTATTGTCCTCACCCAAATACGCATCTCAACCACCAGGGGGAAGTATCTGCACAGAGCACAATAAATGGCTGCCCCAGCGCTGTGCAAGGCCTATAGCCCTGATCCTGGTCCACAGCCTCATTGGAAGAGAAGTGGTTGTAAGAACTAGATTGAGGAAATATACACACATCCCTGCCCCATAACAACTTCCAGAGAAGGACCTGGCAAAATGGAACAGTATCAATAACTTCCACTACACAGTTTAATATTGTCACAGATACGAACCACAGAGTGGTAGACGAGCAATAGAAAGATTCAGCGGCAAGTGGAGGATGGAGCAGAGGGTACCCTGGTCTAGGTAGTGCGTCCTCAACTATCAGGATTATTCTCTCAGTCACACTTGTGTTGTTAGAGTTCTGGTCAGCTCTAAAGAAAAGAAGAAATTAGTAACCTTTCCCCATTCTTTAGACAGTTGGAGAAAGGGGGGAGGGTGACCCATGCAAAGGGAACAGCATGGACAAAGGCATGGTCGTAGCCCTCTCCTTGGCCACACTGCCCTCTCATCACCTTCTCATTTGTCACATTACTCTATCGTTGCATTTCCATTGGCCACATTACCCTCTCAATGCCATCTCATTGGCTACACTGCCCTGCGTTGGCTTCTGGTTTTCCAACCCACTGGGCAGGTACACCGCTGTGTCACAGACTTGATCCTAATGCACAGGCTTTGTCCTATCACTCATCCTTGCCTTCCCACAGTCAGTAGTTGAAGTCATCGGGATTATGTTTAGATCTTAAGTTTATAGAATCATAGGCATATAGGTTTAAAGCCTCCAGCTCACATCAAGGCTTCTTAACCTTGCTTGCACGTTGGAACCACTGGGGACACTAAAAAATACTGATTAAAGGATAGGCAAACTGTGGTATCCGTCAATGGAATACTGCTCTGTGATAGAAAAAGAAGAAAATACTATATTGAGACACATACCACCAAGTCGAATCTCAAAAATATTGTGCTAAGTGAAATGAGTGCTCAAAATATACTCAAAAGAAAATCTAATCTTTTTTTTTAAAGTAAATCAGTGGTTGCCTGGGGTAGGGAATTAACTTCAAAGGGGCACAAAGGAATCTTATTGGGTAGTTGAAATACTCTATATGGGTGGCTCCTGTGGTTCAGTGAGTAGGGCGCCGGCCCCATATACTAAGGGTTGCGGGTTCAAACCTGGCCCCAGCCAAACTGCAACAAAAAAATAGCCAGGCACTGTGGCAGGTGCCTGTAGTCCCTGCTACTTGGGAGGCTGAGGCAAGAGAATTACCTAAGTCCAAGAGCTGGAGGTTGCTATGAGCTATGATGCCACAGCACTCTACCGAGGGGGACAAAGTGAGGCTCTGTCTCTAAAACAAAGAAGAAAAAGAAATACTCTGTATCATGATTGTAGTGATGGTTACATGATCAAAATATGTCAAAATATACACTTAACATGGGAGCTTTTTTTTTTTTTTTTGAGACAGAGCCTCAAGCTGTCACCCTGGGTAGAGTGCTGTGATATCACAGCTCAAGCAACCTCCAACTCCTGGGCTCAAGCAATTCTTCTGCCTCCACCTCCCAAGTAGCTGGGACTACAGGCACCTGCCACAATGCCTGGCTATTTTTTGGTTGCAGCTGTCATTGTTGTTTGGCGGGCCAGGCTGGATTCAAACCCGTCAGCTCAGGTGTATGTGGCTGGCACCTTAGCCGCTTAAGCCACAGGCATAGAACCAACATGGGAGCATTTTAATATGTAAATTATACCTCAATAAAGTTGATTTCTAAAAGCATACTGGTCCTATATTTATAGATTATGATTTGGTTGGTCTGGGGTATTGCCTGGGCACTGGAATTTGATTCCAAGTTATCCCAGCATGTCTGGGAACAGGGGTTCTACAGCTGTACCCCATAGATATGCATCAGAACCATGGTATCTTGTTAATGCAGATTCCTGGGTGTCAGCCCCAGAGATTCTGATGCTGTAGGTCCTGGGGATTTCAATAATCTGGACTGTGGTGTTCAGGATTGTGTCTTTTGGGAAAATGAGCCGAATCTCATCCCCAGGAATGGGTATGTGACCTGGCTCTGGCCACTGCTAAGCCATAGGAAGATAAGCAGGAACAGCAATTCCCCTTTTTGCATCTGAATGCTGTGGTTGGCCGCCATCTTGGACTGAGAGGGAAGTTAGCATTGGAGGACACCTCACTGGGACTGGGGAGGACAGAGGCAGAGCCTGGATCCTTAGTATTGTTACTAAAGCATTGTGTTAACCAACCCAAGAACTGCCCTGTCACTGGAATCCCTGTCCCACGTGATAACACACATCAGAGTCTTAACCCATTTTGAGTTGAGTTATCCATTTTTTTGTAGCCAAAGTGATGTCTTGGAGACCGGTTTTCTCATCTGAACAGAGCCAAGGCTCAATTAAGCATGGAATGGGGTGAAGGGCAAGGACACAGAAAGCAAGGAGCACTGTCCATTAAAAGGTTTTAAAATATGAGATGGACGCTAAGGGGAAGAAGGGAAACCCAAGTAAAACTTGAATATTGCAGATGTCACCACTGCTGACTTCTCAATTTTGCAAGAAGACAAGAGTTTATCAAATGCCACTCTCAAGACAACCACGCAACTGTGAGTATTTTCAAAGATTGGGGAGAGCCAAAATATCACCCTTAACCTCCACATGAAATACAGTTGAAAGTGATGGGTTATTGAGTCCAAACAACTGGCTCAGATTCTCAGCCACAGCTCACATCAAAATTTACACTTTTCTCTCCTACTTTGTGTTTTTATCTTGGTGGTTGCAGGATGTTGCTTGCCTCATGTTCCATTTATTAGTAATCCTATTATTCCCACTTCCTTTTCCATGTTGTGACATTTTGTTCTTGTCTCAATGCTAAAAAATGTGATTGTAAGATTCTACCTTGAAACTCCAGGCTGTTGTAACTACTGGTAACAAAAATCTCAGCCGCATAAGAAAGAGAAAATACTCTCTCTTCTCACGCAGCTACAGAAGACAGATGCTCTTTGCCTCAAGAAATTCTCCTTGCAAATGTGTTTCTAATATAGGAGTCTTATAAGACAGCCAGACTTCAGAAATCATTACTGCTGCGTCCTGGGAGAACCACCTCTAACTTCCCAAAGCTGGACTGGCTGTCTTTTTGAATAATCTATTGTTCTTAGTAAGGACACTTCTTTTTCCTTAAAGGACAAAGAATGGTGACTTTTCATTGGCACATCTCTCTCCTCTCACCCTCATGGAGCTAAAATGACCACCCAGAATTATTCTGCTAGATCTTTTTTGTTGCAGTTTGGCCAGGGCTGGGTTTGAACCTGCCACCCTCAGGATATGGGGCCGGTGCCCTACTCACCGAGCCACAGGGACCACCTCCTGCTAGATCTTTTTAAACATATAGTACAGCAGTCTTGTCTCATTTAAATAAACGTTTCCCTCCTGTTATTGTATAAGCCAAGGCTGAAAGCAGCAAGATAAGAAAATTGTTTTCGCTTGGAGTGCTACTGCACTAGTGCTAAGATATTACAGGCGTAGGTCCAGCGCTGTGACATTCTTGTGCATCTGATTTGATTAAGAATCAGATTAATTCAATTTCTGAGATGGAAAAGCGGACAGACCCATTCTAGAGAAAGACACCTGGATGCTATCTGATAGAAAAGGGAAAGGACACTGACTCCATTAGCCTTCCTACCCCTGCCCAGGATGGCCAGAACCTGCAGAACCCACCCACCAGGGGAGCTGCAGCTTCCACCATCACAGATAGGTGGAGGGTCAAAAGCTGCTGCCTCTACTGCAACTGTCCAGGTTCACGCCATGCTTGCCGGATTCACAGGAGCCAGAGCCTCTCAAGACACACGAAGCCAGTCACTGGCGGTACCTCAGGAACAAAGCCAGCCTCTCAACGATGTCGTTTGCCAAATTAAGTGGCAGAAACATTATAAGCGCAGGCTCCATCTCACTTGCATTTTCCAAATCCCCTGCTAGTATATCCCTAAGCTTCAGGGAGGCAAGGATGTGTCACTGTTAGCTTTGCAGCCTCCACAGTACAGGAAAGCACACCAGAAGGAAGGAAGCTCAGATGCTGAGCAAGCCAATCTTCAGACCTAAAACCCCTGGGACATTTTCTCTTCAGCTTTCTGCATCCCTGGGGAACCCCACAGCTGGTATTTCCCCTGTGTAAGAAGGGCCTGCTTTTCCGACAACCTCTAGTGCAATGTCTAATGCAAAGGCATTGACCTTTCTACTGGGTAGAGGTTTCGGATTCCAACGAATGACACCCTTCATCCTGGCCTGAAGTCAGAACCAATTGAGAGAGAAAGAGAGAGAGAGAGAGAGAGGGAGAGGGATGGGGCAGTGGGAGACAGGAAATCATTTTGTCCACTGTATTTTCTAGACAATAAGCAACAACAGGGAACATGGCAGAGCTGTGTGGCCTAAAGGCTTGTCATCAGCTCCCCCGCCTCCTGTCACCTCCAGTCTGAACAGCTTGATTTAAGATATACACTTGGCTGCCTGTGCTAGAGTCAAAATAACAATGGCTTAAATCCCATGTATTTCCTCGGTAACAGCCTGAGCTGGCGTGCAGCTCAGCTTTGTGAGGGTGTCGGGAGTCCAGGCTTTTCCATCTTCTTCTCTGCTATCCCTATAGTGTTATGTTTGTTCATAGGGCCCCAGAGGCCTCCCTAAGGTCTGTCCCTAGGTCTGAATCCTGGTGCTGCCACTTATGAGCATGTGACTTAAGACAATTTACTAAACCCCCAGTATATTTCAGTTTCCTCATGTGAAAAAAATGGAAACAATAATAGGTACCAAGTAGGCATGTTAGGAGGTTCAAATGACTTTATTTTTTTTATTATTTCAGATTAATATGAGGGTACACATGATTAGGTTACAATGTTAGGCAAGGTCCCTGTTGTAGTTGTGACCCTCACCCAGGAAGTGTGCCACATATCCTTACATCGTGCCCATTAGGTGGGAGCACACTGATCCCTCTCCCCCCTCTCCGCTCTCCCTTCCCCTTCCTCCTACTTGAATTGCATTGAGCATTTCCTTGCATGGGCATGTATTAGTTTGTCTACTGACTTCATACTATTTTGTTTTGTTTTGTTCTTTTAAGAGACAGAGTCTCACTTTATCACCTTGGTAGAGTGCTGTAGCATCACAGCTCACAGCAACCTCCAACTCCTGGACTTAAGAAATTCTCTTGCCTCAGCCTCCTGAGTAGCTGGGACTACAGGTGCCCGCCACAACGCCTAGCTACTTTTCGTTGCAGTTTGGCTGGGGCTGGGTTAAAAACTGCCACCCTTGGTATATGGGACCAGCACCCTACCCACTGAGCCACAGGTGCCACCTGGACTCATATTCTTTTGGTGACGCACCAAAAAATTCCACATGGTATGTGGACAGACATGTTTAATTTTCGCCATCTTTTTACTTTTATCTGCATTTAAATGTAATTAGCATATTGGTATATAATTTCCTGGATGCTATTTAAAAACTAAGTTGAGCTTATCTTAGTTGAGGATTTTTTTTTGAGACAGAGTCTCAAGCTGTCTGGGTAGAGTGCCATGGTGTCACAGCTCACAACAACCTCAAACTCTTGGGCTTAAGCAATTCTCTTGCCTCAGCCTCCAAAGTAGCTGGGACTATAGGCGCCTGCCACAACGCCCAGCTATTTGTTTTTTGTTGCAGTTGTCAATGTTGGTTTAGCTGGCTCTGGCCAGGTTTGAACCTGCCAGCCTCAGCGTATGTGTGGCCAGCCCCCTACCCACTGAGCTATGGTCACCACCCAGTTGAGGATATTTAAATAAATGAAGATAACTAAAGAAAATAGAGGCCAAGAGTGAGACCTTGTCTCTACTAAAAAATTGGAAAAAAAACAACTAGCTGAGTGTTGGGGCAGGCATCTGTAGTCCTAGCTACTTGGGAGGTTGAGGCAAGAGGATCCCTTGAGCCCAGGAGTTTGAGGTTGCTGTGAACTATGATGCCAAGGCACTCTATCCAGAGCAACAGAGTGTCAAAAAAAAAAAAAAGAAAAAGAAAATAGGCTAGGTGCTGGGCTACAACACCTCAGGTGCTTGGGTGCTGCCCTAACTCAGGGAACAGAACAAACATCTGGCTTTTTTTTTTTTTTTTTTGAGACAGAGTCTCACTATGTCACCCTCAGTAGAGTGCCATGGCATCGCATTCATAGCAACCTCAAACTCTTGGGCTTAAGCAATTCTCTTGCCTCAGTCTCCCAAGTAGCTGGGACTACAGGCACCCACCACACACTCAGCTATTATTTTTTTGTTGTTGTAGTTGTTACTGTTGTTTGGCAGGCCTAGCCTGGATTCAAACCCACCAGCCCCAGTGTATGTGGCTGGCACCCTAGCTACTAAGCTATAGGTGCCAAACCTAAACATCTGGCTTTTTGTTAGAAGTCTCCATGGCAAGAATGGTACTTAGTGGGATGAGCAAGAAAAAGATGTCCCATTTGTTAAGCAGTTGGTCTCTAAAGAAGATAAAACCCAGTTAGCAAGTAAACTATGTCCTCTGAAAGATGAAGAAGTATGGCCCATACATCCTTGGGAACCAAGTTCCTCTGGAGTCAGCCTTATTGCCTTGAAGCTGGGCATGATGCCTTTATGGACCAAACACAGTCAAAAGCATGGGTCACATTACTTCAGGTGCAAGACTGTCATATTCTAAAATATACTTCAAAGGAAAGCTGTAACAAAAAAATGGCGGTCCTACACAAAGGAGGAAAAACTCTACCATATAAACTGACATCTATACTGAAATTTTACTAAGAACTTGGATTACCACCAAAATAGAACTCTTTCATGGAAAAGATAACGCTGTAATGAAGCCACATACTACTCTTCACGCTGCCCACTTTTGTCCAGGACAGTATGTGGGTGTCACAGCCAAAATGTAGGTCCTCTTAGTGGGTTCTCCTTCACTTGCGTTTCCCCATCTATTAAGAACAGAGGGAGGGCTCGGCGCCTGTAGCTCAGCCACATACACTGGAGCTGGTGGGTTTAAATCCAGCTCAGACCTGCCAAACGACGACAACCAAAAAATAGCCAGGTGTTGTGGTGGGCACCTGTAGTTCCAGCTATTTGGGAGGCTGAGGCAAGGGAATCGCTTAAGCCCAAGAGTTTGGGGGTGCTCTGAGCTGTGATGCTATGGCACTCTACCCAGGGTGACAGCTTGAGACTCTGTCTCAAAAAAAAAAAAAGAACAGAGCGAGTCAAGGAAGAACAGTCTTGTCAACTCCATGAATAAAGGATAAAGGTCATTCTCTTTCTCCCCCAAAGGATATTTTATTTAAATATAAATTAGGAATAGGATATTTTAATAAATAAATGAAGATATTTAAAGAAAACTTTGTTGCCAGGTATGGTAGCCCATGTCTGTAATTCTAGCATCTGGCAGGCCAAGACAGGAGGATCCATTGAGCTCAGACATTTGAGACCAGCCTGGGCTAGACCCCATCTCTACTAAAAATAGAAAAATTAGCCGTGTGTGGTGGCAGGTGCCTGTAGGAGGCTGAGACAAGAGGATCACTTGAGCCCAAGACTCCATATATATATATATGGAGTAAAGAAAAGTGTAGGCTCAGCTAAGGCGCCAGTCACATACACCTGAGCTGGCAGGTTCAAATCCAGCCCGGGCCCGCCAAACAACAATGACAGCTGCAACCAAAAAATAGCCAGGTGTTGTGGTGGGCACCTGTAGTCCCAGCTACTTGGGAGGCAGAGGCAGGAGAATCGCTTGAGTCCAGGAGATGGAGGTTGCTGTGAGCTGTGATGCTATGGCACTCTACTCAGGGTGACAGCTTGAGGCTCTGTCTCAAAAAAAGAAAAGAAAAGAAAAGTGTAGGTGACATGTACATATGGAAGGAGTTATAAATGTGAGGAGAAACACTGAAGTTTGAGAAATGTTCATGATAAAAAAAAAAAGTGGACAATTAGTTAAAGCCATGAAGAAGATTATATTCAGTGATCAGTGACCACTGACAGTGGAGAGAGAGCTGAGCACTGTTCTGATTTGTACAGAGGTATCAGTGTGTCTGGAAGGGAGAAGGAGAGAGAGTGAGAAAATGTGGGCACAAGTAAAAATCCTAAAGGTTGGCCAGTGTCAGTGGTATTGGGCCAGCTTCATCTGTGAGCTGGCCATTGTCATAGTCAGGATTCTAGCCTCCCATAGACACTAGCAGACCAAGCCCAGACCGGGTCCTGGAGAAACATCCCCGAATTCTAGGAGATATGTATATATCTCAAAGAAACAGAGGTAGGATTGGCAATTGTAAGCCCTTTTTAGTAAAAGCTCTAAGAAAGGGAAATAGGTGTATAACGCCAGATGTTAGCTAGAACAGATAATACGCTCTCCTGGAGAGGTTGAGATTTCTCAGGCAGGCACTTTGATTTTGGGGTTTGGGTTTTTATTGTCTTTTTTTTAGACAGGCATTTTAATGGGGACCTGGGGTCATCCTAACCACACTATCTTATGCGGCCAGAAGCCCTTGCTAGGTTAGCCATCTCTTAGTACAGAAATTTGGGCGAAGTTCTCAGAAACACTGACCTGCCAAATTCTCCTCCTTCCCCAGGGGTCAACTCCACAACCTCTTCCCCAAGAGACATTCCTTATCCAGCCTCTTCTTTGGCTAGATTGGGAATCAGAGCCTCTCAAAAATGTTTTTCATCTTTTCTTTCAATCAGAGTTATTTTGGAGGCAAGTAACAGAATCCTAAATCAAACTGGCTCAGTGAAAACAATGGGAAAACTCAGGCTAGCACGACACAAAATCTGAAGGCTTTGCATCCACCTCAGGCTCAGCTGACAGATGATCTAGGTGGGAGGGAGGGTTGTTTGTTTGTTGGTTTTGAGACAGTCTCACTCTGTCGCTCTGGATACAGTGCCATGGCATCATACTTCACAGCAACCTCAAACTCTTGGGCTCAAGTGATCTTCTTGCCTCAGCCTCCCAAGTAGTTGGGGCTACAGATGCCCACCAAGACGCTTGGCTATTTTTTTCTGTTTTTAGTAGAGATAGGGTCTTGCTCTTGCTCAGGCTGGTCTCAAATTTATGAGCTCAAGCAATTTCCCCATTGACCACCTTGCCCGGTCAAATCTAGGTGTTTAAATGGTGTCGTCAGAAATCTCTCTTTGCATCTGCCAACTATGCTTTCTTGTGTGTCACACTCATTCTTAGGCAGCCCTCCACTCATTGTAGAAAGATAGACCCTTCACCTTAGACTCCTTCAGCTCAGCAAACCTGGAAGAAGGAAAATGTTTTATTCCCCTAGAGTTCCAGTAAGATTCCTAGGATTGCTCCCTCTTGGCCTGCTTTAGAGACAGTGCCTAGCTTTTAAGCAATCACTGTGGTCAGGTATGACATGCCCTAACTGGTCAGTCCTGAGCCCCCCTGCTCTCTCTAGAGCCACGAAGACATTGATTTCTAGAAGGAAGTTCTGGTTACTGTTACTGGATAAGAGAGAGCAAGTGTTAGCTGAGCAGAAACCCCAGAGTCCTCACCCACATGCTGGTTATTAATCACCTTGCAAATATTTACTTATCTCTATCAGTGATCTCCTGGCCTGGCTAATCAGCCCAGCAGAGACAGACAAGTCATTAAAGAGGCAGTTTGGCTAATGCTAATAAATAATCAAGTCACCTGGTGATGACTATAACTAGAGACTCATGGGTGAACCTTGGCCTTAGGTGGAAACTGGACCCTTCTGGAAGGAAAAAACATAAGCAAATATGAATCAGACAGATATGAGTTCAAATCCCAAGACTCATTTCACTCACTCGCTCATTCATTCATTCATTCGCTAATTTTTTAAAAATATATTATATTTATTGGGCACCTATGATGTGTCAGGCACTGTTTTAATCACTGGAGCAGTGGTTTTCTTTTCTTTTCTTTTCTTTTTGAGACAGGGTCTCACTATGTCACCCTCAGTAAAGTGCTGTGGCATCACAGCTTACAGCAACCTCAAACTCTTGGGCTTAAACATCCTCTTGTCTTAGCCTCACAAGTAGCTGAGACTACATGTTCCTGCCACGACACCCAGCTAATTTTTGTTGCAGTTGTCATTGTTGTTTTAGCTGCCCTGAGCTGGGTTCAAACCCACCATCCCCGGTGTATGTGGCCAGCGCCTCAACCACTGTGCTACAGTGTGCCATGAGAGGATCTTAGATGTGTCACAAAAACTTTTAAATTAATTAAATAATTTTCCAAAGAAATTCAAAGCATAGTAAGTATATTCTTTCTTTTATTCTTTTTTTTTCTTTTTAATCAACATAATTTAAGTGTTCTGGGGAAGTTTAACTACAGGTTCAAGTGTGCTGTGAGATAAAAAAGGTTGAAAAAGGGCAGTGCTTGTAGCTCAAAGGAGCAGGGTGCCAGCCGCATATGCTGGAGGTGGCAGGTTCAAACCTCAGCCCCAGCCAAAAACTGCAAAAAAAAAAAAAAGGTTGACAAATACCGCACTAGAGGGACATGGCCATGAACCAGACAAAATCCTACCCTCCTGGCCTGACATTCTAGTTGGGGAGGCGGGAGTGAGGAGAGGGAGACAGATAATAAACAAGTACACGAAGAAATAAATCATCTAAGGTAGTGGCAAATGGTGTAATGACAGTAAAAGTGTGACTTGCCAGCAAGGAGCTGGGGGCCTGAGTTGCTGCAGAAGTTAGGAAAGGTCTTTTTGAGGAGCTAATATGTGAATGGAGGCCAGAATGAGAAGCAGTCGGCCTTGAGAAGATTTGTGTATGGCTGTAAGAAGAGGGAACAGCAAGTGCAAAGGCCCTGAGGTGGCTCCCTCCAAGAACTGACAGAAAGCCACTGTGATGTTAGGTGAATTAGCCCCTGGGCACCCCTGGAAAAAGAGTCCGATCCTCTCTACCCCTGGAAAATGCAAATTCAATTCAACAATTTTAAAAGGGCTGGCACTGTCCCTGGCATAGGTAAGTGTTGGATAAACACTAGCTAATAGTCCAAGCAATGTAATTATTAATTTGAAGAGGGAATAATGGACCTGAAGAGTAAGATGAGTGAGAAAAAGGAGGCTTTTTGGCTTCTCCTTCCAGGTTCTACAATTCAGGATATAATACAAACAGAGTCTTGATAAAGGGATTCTGAACATGACTCCAGGATATCCTGGGTACCAGAAATAATAACCGGCATTAATTTAATAACTACTGTTATTCTTTGAGCAGGCACTGTTCTGGACACTCAGGTCCATGGTCCCCTCTTACTCTGGGGCACAAGCTATTATTAACATCCCCATTTTACAAAGCTGCTAGTCACAGAGTCTGGGAGGGAAGCCAGGAGACCAGCAGGAGGCACAGGCCACTTCCTACCAGATGACCTTTGGCCTCCCCTTGCCTAAAATTTGCATGAAAAGGGGCTGGGAAATTCTGCCCCTCCCTTCACCTTCATTATCCTCCCTGCAGGGATTGTGCGTTATGGGGGAGGAGAGATAAACCGCCAAGCCCCCTCTCCAGGACCCCTGCCCTAGCCTGCTTCCCACCATTAATCTTGCTCTAGCGAAGAATGCCAGCCTGGCTAGGGCGGGAGCGGGGGACTCAGGCGGGGCAGGGATGGAGGAGGGGACGAGGCGGGGTCAGGTCTGTACCCTTGACTGTGTGGATCTGTAAGATCTCACGTCATGACCAGGAGACTTGTGCACAGTCCCTGGACAGAACGCAGCATGGGGTGTCCTCTGCACGCCGGCGCCAGCCACAGCCCTGCATGGAAGAAGCTGCTTGTAACAGGTGCGTTGAGATACAGCGGCTTCACCGCTAGTTAGGGAGAGGAGGCGACCTCGCCACTGGTTAGGGAGAGGTGGGTGCACCCCCGGGGAGAGTCTCCATCCCCACACAGAGCTCCTGAGCTCCTACTCTGGTCAGTTTCAAACCCAAGCAACACCGACACCAACCCCGCCAGAGCTCTTGACCCACCCACCCACCCTGACCCCACCAAGCGGAGGTGCCATTGGCTCCATTTACAAAGGAGGAAAGCGAGGGGCAGAGAGGGACGAGGTCACCTACCCAAGATAGCAGGACTGGAAAGGAGCAGAATCTGAATTTGGGACTCCAACCCAACCCCATCCCATCAGAGCACCCTGTGTCACCCAGCTATCCACAACCTAATAATAAGTAAAAATAACAATAATAAAATAATAGCAGCATTGTAATAGGAAGTCCTGACTGAGTATGTTTACATGCCAGCCTATTCCCAGTGCTTTCAAGTTGTGACATGTAACTCTTAGCACAATCTGATGAGGCAGGGGCTGTGTGATTCCCATTTCACAGTGGAGGAAACTGAGGCTCAGAGAGGTTATGTGCCCTCCACAGATCACACAGCTTTCAAGCAGCAGAATGACAATTCGAAGCCAGGTGGTCTGACTACCCAGACCACACTTTCCAGAGACCACACACATCCACCTCTCAGATAGCAAATGAATTGCCTCCTTTTCTAGGTCTTAAAAATCCCATATGAGTAATTTTAAAGCCCCAAACTCAACGAAGTTCAAAGCTCTGCTAAGTTCCTAGCTCAAGCCAGCAAGGGGGGGGGGTCTGTTTCCTATTTCCCTGTTTTCTTCCTCAGAGCTGTTGTTTGGGACCCCTCGGGGGCCCTGCTGAGGGGAAGAAGGAAAGAAAATGAGGTGGGAAAGTTTCTACTTGGCTGCTATAGTTATGAGGTGGAGACAAAGCCTGCGGTGTGTTGCTGGATCTTTCCGGGGGTGGGAAGATATATTTTGGGGATTGGCTTTGCCACTGGATAAAATAGCAACCAGCTTTTAGAAAGTAACTTACGTCTTTGCAATTGGGAGTGGAGAGTTTGGCAGATTGTTTACAAAACATCAGAAGAAAATCAAGCAGCATACAAAGAAGGTACACATAATTTCAACTCTATAAACACAAAGTGCTGTCTTGATATAGTAATATCAAGTGGGGGAGGGGACAGAACTGGCTCAGCTGGGGAGGACAAAGGGAGATTTGACTTTAGGTAGTTCTTATTTTCTTCTAAGGAGAAGCATTTGTGTGATTAAAAATTCATTTTAGGCTCGTTGCCTGTAGCTCAGTGGCTAGGGCACCAGCCACATACACCAGGGCTGGCAGGTTCAAACCCAGCCCGGGCCTGCCAAACAACAATGACAACGGCAACAACAACAAGAAAATAGCCAGGTGTTGTGGCAGGCACCTGTAGTCCCAGCTACTTGGGAGGCTGAGGCAAGAGAATCACTTACGCCCAAGAGTTTGAGGTTGCTGTGAGCTGTGACGCCACGACACTCTACCAAGTACGACAAAGTGAGACTCTGTCTCAAGAAGTAAATAAATAAATAAATAAAAATTAAGGGAAAACCTCAAAGGAAATATGCCCCCCAAAATGGTTACCTTTAAGGAACAGAATTAAGGTCCTAAATTTTTGTTTTTACTGTTTTTTTACTTTACTTTCCAAATTATTCTGTAATGAGGAACATGGGTTGTTTTGTAATACTGTGTAAGACTAGCTGACCATAATTCTACTTTTTTGTAAAAGGAATAGGAACAATAAGAGGCAATATAAAGCTCAAAAAAGAAAGTAAAAATTTCAAAGAGGTGATATTTCTCTCTAGGTGTCAAAGTATTAGGCTATAAAATGTATTACTCTTATATTTTTAAAATATTTTTCCATCGACTTATAAATGAATAAACAAATGTGGTATATCATACAATGGGATATTTGGTGATTAAAAAGGGAATAAAGAAACGAACATGGTACAAGATGAGTGAACCCTGAAAACATTAAAAGTTTAAAAATCCAGGCACAAAAGATCCACAGATTGCATGGTACCATTTATATGAAATGTCCAAAACAGGCAAATCTATAGAGCTAGAAAGTAGATTACTAGTTGTCTGGGGCTGGCAGGAGTTGGGGGATTAGGATATAGTGGGTAATGGGTTCGGGGTTTTTTGGGGGGAGTGATGCAAATATCCTAAAATTGATTGTGGTGATGGTTGCACAACTCTTGAGTGTACTAAAAGTCATTGAATTATACTCTTTAAATGAGCAAATTGTTCACAGAGATTTTAAGGATTCTCACCACAAACACTAGTATGTGAAGTAATGCATGTTAATTAGCTCAATTTAGCCATTCCACAATGTATATACACCTTTTGTTTTTTCTCCATTTTTGAAGGATAAGTATACATATTTTAAAATATCGTATTGTGGACCATAAATATGTACAATTTCTTTTTTTTTTTTTTGAGACAGAGCCTCAAGCTGTCCCCCTGGGTAGAGTGCCGTGGCATTACAGCTCACAGCAACCTCCAACCCCTGGGCTCAAGCGAGTCTCTTGCCTCCGCCTCCCAAGTAGCTGGGACCACAGGC
>CAUYTI010069082.1:0-12214 GCA_963575145.1 Galago senegalensis | reverse complement strand
CTTTTTTTTTTTTTTTTTTGAAACGGAGCCTCAAGCTGTCCCCCTGGGTAGAGTGCCATGGCATCACGCTCACAGCAACCTCCAACTCCTGGGCTCAAGCAAGTCTCCTGCCTCAGCCTCCCAAGTAGCTGGGACTACAGGCGCTGGCCACAACGCCTGGCCATTTTTTGGTTGCAGCCATTATTGTTGTTTGGTGGGCCCAGGCTGGAGATTCGAACCTGCCACCTTAGGTGTATGTGGCTGGCACCTTAGCTGCTTGAGCCACAGGCACCGAGCCTCATTCAGCGTTTAATGCCTGGTGGTTTGTGCTTAAATGTGGTAGGTGTGGCAGGTATCAGAGGCAGTGTTTCCTGACTTTCATACTGGGGAATTCTAGAGGATAAGTTAATGGGAGGAATATTTTTGTAGCAATAGGTGATCACACAAAAGACAATGTTCTATAACCATTTGAATATTTATATTGATACACTTGTGATCAAATGACACAGAACATTTATGACACATGCAGATTTAAATACGTTTAGCAAATAGACTTCATATATCCCTAGTATTTACATTCAAGGAATTGAACAGCTCTCTTCCTTTTCTTTGTGTAACCGGGAATGTTGATCTTTGCGACTGTGATGCTGCGAACGGAATTTCAAATCTAAACTAATTTATTTGGCATCAATTATTTCAGCACACTGACGTTGTATTTAATGATTTTTGGAGTAAACAACACTTGTTGCTGGAACAGTGCTTTATCAGCTATCTTGGATGCCGGGGTGCATCCAAGAAAATCCTAACAGAAATATTCCACGTGTGTGAAGCCAGAGACAGAGCTGCCTGCTGAGAGCCCCCCCAACAGAACACCCCCCCCCCCACTGATCGTCTTTGGGCTGTGGGCTGGGCTCCTCTGGTACATGAAACACAAGGTCTTTCAGCCACACCCAGGCACCTCATCCCTCCACAGCAGCTGAAGATTCTGTGGCTGACTGCCAATGTCCACGGCCAGGTGGAGAGGCAGACGACAGGTGGGGGACACAGCACACTGTGCGTGTTCCTGCAGGTCTCCCTGGGACATGCCTTCCTCCAAGGCACTATAGCGGGGCTCCCACAGTGGCTTCAGGTCCTGCTCAGTCGCCCTGGAGGATGGTGGCCATCTCCATGGCGCACCTGTAACTCACATGCAGCCCTCCTGCTCGCTCACCATTTGGAATGCTCTTCCTTAGATGCCTTAGTGACCGGCACTAAATGCCCTAGAACCCCCCAGTGAGCAAGTTGGCGTGAGAGCCAGCTGAGGGGAGGAGAGTTTTGTGGGACAACTTTCTGTCTATTTGCAAGGCTGATGAAATGGTGTCTGCATTTGGGTGAAGGTCCTTACACAGGATACAAAAAGTGAATCAAAGATTCAGAAACTCTAAATCAGGCCCACTAAGAAGAGGGTGAGGACTGTCACTAGTCTGAGGGAAGAGGTTCATTCTAACTTCAGTCTGATCAACCAGACTGTATCAGAGAGGTCTGTACATGGACAATTCAAATGGAATCGCCGAGAAGAGCTTAATAAAGGAACTATTTACAAGAGGGTAAATGGGATTAAGGGAAACCAACAATGATTAGGGATGCTGCTTGGGGTGAGGGAGTCATCACCATCTCTAGACCCAACAAGGAGTGTGAGAGGGGTGGGGGATACCCAAACCTGGGCATGAAGCTCTGCCTGGCAGAAACTGTGAACTTCGGTACAGGCTTGGGTCCCCTGATGACCTGCCATTGGGTGTGACAGAGCTAGTGGAAAAAGTGCTGTGACCTCACTGTCCTCCAGGCACCAGTCTCCTGCCAGTGTCTCCAATTGGCTAAACCCAAGTGACTGCTGAGGACAAGGGAGCCCATGGGTATAGTGCACAGAGGCCAGCTTGCAGGGCACAGAGCACAGAGTAGAGAGAGTGACCATCCAGCACCTTCACTGTCTACCTCATCCAAAGGAGGAACTCGTCCCCAACACAGGGATGTATGAAGTCCCATGAATTACCGCATGATGGTAAGTTGCTAACAACCTGCTGTCACCTGACACTTCAAATGTCAGCCATGATGCTCTGCATGTGAAGCTTTGGGGTGAAAGTGAGGGGAGAGGATCAAGTAATTAACATAGAAACATCTACAATCCCTACATCTATCGGCCCTCCTAGGCATGAAGTGATGGCCACAGCTTCCTTCTCTTGCCGCCTATCAGCATCCCCTCATTCTTCAAGGGCACCTCAACCCACCAGGGCTCTTCACTGACATCCCTTCACCTTCAGCATCCTTGCCGGTCTTGTCTTTATTGGGTTGCCTCAATTTTTTTTCCACTGAAAGGTGAACTGGGGAAGAGAATGCTAAGCAGTGGCTCACGAATTCCTGAACTTGGCAAATTGTCCTTCCTGTCCTTGGGTATAGCAGCAATCCTGTTTCTTCTGGGTGATCAGAGCACATGCATTGGTCAGCAATGGGAGTCCCTTTGCAGCCAGTCGGATCAGTAGGATGACGGGTGGACATGTTTAGAAGGCACTCTCAGTGCCCTATTGAAAAGAACCTCAGCCTTGTCCCCTAGTTCTTCCCTTGTACCTGAGGAGCTCCAGACTCACTGAGCCCAAGGGGGCAGGTAGCAGGCATCAGGAGCAAATAGCCATTGGGAGGGTGTAGCAGTGAGAAGCAGCCACCTCCACATCTACATTTGATTCCTAGACTCAAGCATTCTGGTTATGTCCACTACAAGGTTGGACAATTAAGTTCACAAATTCACCCTAGAAAATGTGCTACATACCTCACTGCTGACTATCACTGTAGTCACCTTTGAAGACCTCACCCTGGGACGCTATGCACTGATGCCAACACCTGGTTCACCCTCCAGAGCAATTTTGGAACTCTTTCCTGGAGTGGCCATCAGAACTGTCGCCATACAAAGGTCTGATGATGAAGTTCATGAACTCATTCTAGAAACAGTGATTTGAAGGGGGACTAGGCACCAGTGTTCGTGCACAGCTTCCCGAGGGGAGTACTTCAAAGGTGACCATAGTGATATTCAGCTCCAAGGTATGTAGTCCTTTTTCCTAGGATGAGTTCATGGACCTAATTGTCAGACCTCATATATCTTGGCTGCTGGTATAGGCTATGTGCCACAGCCTGTAGGACAGCACTCTAATTTTGCAGAATGCCATCTTCCAGCAAGCAGCGTCACTGAGCCTTCCATAGGCCATTCTACTGTGATGTCAAGTCATCTGCTCTGGATGGCAGGGCACATGGAAGACCACGTGAATTCAATTTGGTTACAATGAATCCTCTGCTGCACTTTCTTTACTTTCAGATGAGTTTCCCACTCATAGGTCCTGTGATCTACAGGCCTGAATGTGGCGTTCAACAGCTGCTGGAGGTGCTGGTTGAGTGCTAAGAGCAGGGAAAGCAAAAATCTGGAGAATATATGTCCATGCATATCAGGACCTGCCACTGCCCCGCCATGATGGGAGGGATTTAGTACCAACAGTAGGTGGCTGGCAATTCAGCTCAGGGAATAATACCAACCATCCTTGGCTCATGATGGTTCCACTTAAAGACTTTATGGTGACACAAAAGCAATAGGCATTCAATAGAAACTGTACTTTGGATTTTGATCTTTTCTTGGTCTTTCCTTTTCTTGGTTTGATCTTTTCTTTTCTAGTGATATGTGGTATGTACCCTCTGAAGCTTCTGAGCAGAGGTGGCAGCTATAGCAGCAGCTCCTGATCAGCCATGAGATCACAAGGCTGAACAACAGACACTCTCTCCTGTGCTGTGTTGCCAGATGATTCTACCTAAGGCTGATGTAAGCGTTCCTAGCATGTTTAAGGTAGGCTGTGCTAAGCAATAATGTCTAGTAGGTTAGATGTATTAAATGTATTTTTGACTTAATGACATTTGCAACTTGCAGTGGGTATACTGGGGCGTAACCACATGGTAAGTTGAGGCACATCTGTACCACATTGGGAACTCAGCACTGGGTCCGCTGTTGGCATGCTGTTGACACTGTCATAGTCTACTTTATGATACAGGAGAGGACAGAAGAGCTTCTTCTTACATGGGCCCAAGAACTGAGTCCAGGTACATCCTCTAAAAGGCATTCAGGCAGGACACAAGTGTCTTCACGATCTGTGCCTACTGCCTTCCTCTCCCAAGTCTTCTAGTCTTGTCCTTCTCCATTCCTGGACCAGTTGGCTAACCCCTGAGTCTTTGCTTATGAATCAGTGTCAATCTAAACTTCTGACCATTTCTCCGTCTGTTTGAATGGACCAATCTGACGTGCTACCCAAAGTTTTGTCCCTTGGGAGGATTTCCCTTCACCACCCCTTTCCAGAAACAACCCTGAATAGGGATGTAATGACGCTGACCATCTGCTTCTGGCTGCTACTTGTGTATCCTTAAACCAGGCCTGAATTTTCCTGTGTTAATTAGTCATAGGGGATTCCCCATGAAGCCAAAAAAACATGAGTTATGGGAGAAGCAGTGAGGCAGCAGGAACAGGTTCCAGGAGCCTGAGCTATCTGCTTGTATTTGTCAGGGTTCTCCAGAGAAACAGAACCAATAGGATGTATACACATGTAGAAAGATTTTTTTTTTTTTTTGAGATTGTTACTTTGTCAGCACAGACATGATATAGTGGCATCATCCTAGTTCATGGACCCTCAAACTCCTGGGCTCAAGTGAGCCTCCTGCCTTAGTCCCGAGTAGTTGGGACTATTGGCACCTGCCACCACGCCCAGGTTATTTTTTCTTTTAGTAAATAGGGTCTTGCTCTTGCTCAGATTGGTCTTGAGCTCCTGAGCTCAAGACATTCTTCCACCTCAGCCTCCCAGAGTACTAGGATTATAGGCATGAGACACTGCCGGAGCTAGAAAGATTTATTTTAAGGAATTAGCTCATACAACTGTGGAGGCTTGACAAGTCCCAAATTGGATGGAGTAGGTTAGCAGACTTGGGAAAGGGCTGTGGTTTTGTGGTTTGAGTCAACGGGCCATCAGCTGGCTAATTTCCTCTTGCATGGGCAAGATAAGCCTTTTGTTCTACTCAGGCCTTCAACTGATTGGATATGGTCCACCCAGGACTGCAAAGGGCAATCCGTTTTACTCAATCCATTGATTTAAATGTAATTCTCTTCTAAAAGCATTCTCACAGAAACATCTGGAATAATATTTGACCAAGTATGTAGGTACTATGGCCTAGTCAAGTTGACATGTAAAATTAATGAATATACTGCTCAGGCACTTTCCTTGTGCCTGCTTTATAGATGAGATAATGTTTAGTACAGGTGGTTCTGGTCACATAGTCACTGGTGTCCCAAGACCAGGGAGGGATTCAGTGTAGTAGTTATAGCAAACCCAGTAGCAATCACGGAGCTTCTTTTCAAATGTCAGCAAAAAAGGCCTTACCTCCTAACTCAAGGGATCTTCACATACAGTAGAATCTCCATAGTTGACCACCTCCCTCCACTGACCACCTCCTTACATTGACCTAATTTTCACAGACTGGACATGCACCACTTGTATGTATCAGTACAGTAGGCCTCATTCCTTATGATGACCACCTCTTCATGCTGACCAGTTTGTTACAGTCCCTTGGGTGGTCAACTTACAGAGGTCCTATTGAATTATTATTCTATTAGAGTCTTCCTGAGGCTATAGCCAGCATTTTATACGGGCTCTATAAAAATGCTTCCTCTTCCTCCGGGTCTACTTATTCATAGACTCCAAGAGGGAGAATAGTTTGCACCACAACCAGAGAACTGATGGATCTGGTACCCTGTGTAACTGGCAACTTAAATAAGTCAAAGCCCACCCTCAAGTGTGATATATGTTACCTCTGCAACTCACAGGCTGTCAAATGTTGTATCTCTTATTTTGTAGTAGGAAGTACAAGATGTAGCAATTCATCATTCACTTCTGACGTCTTCCAGACCCCCCTCCCTCAATAACATTACAATATGGAATGACCCTGCACTTTCACGGGACTTATCTCCCCTCCCCTGAAATGCATATGTCTTACTAGGGTACCTAATATATTTGTTACTTCCTGTTCACCAGGTCCAATTAGCAGAATGTCACCAGTGAAATACAGTGATGTTCTGTGAGACATCAAGATGTCAAGTCCTTGCAGACTACATTACAACAAAGAGAAAGACAGTCTGATACAGTCCCGATGAAAAGGCTCAGGAGAATGTGTACTGTTATCTCCACCATGTGAAGACAACCAGCTTCAATAATGGAATAGAAAAAAAAAGCATTTTCCAGGACTATAGCTGCATACCAAACATAGGAGTTATAAGTTAATGTGGTTGGGGCGGCGCCTATGGCTCAGTGAGTAGGGCGCCAGCCCCATATACCGAAGGTGGCAGATTCAAACCTGGTCCCGGCCAAAAAACTGGAGAGAAAAAAAAAATAGTTAATGTGGTTGGGCAGGTGTGGTGGCTCATACCTTCAATCCTAGCACTCTGGGAGGGTGAGGTGAGTGGATCTCTGAGCTCAGGAGTTCAAGACCAGCCTGAGCAAAATCGAGACCCCATTTCTACTAAAAATAGAAAAATTAACTGGGTGTTGTGTTGGACGCCAGAAGTCCCAGCTACTTGGGAGGCTGGGGCAAGAGTCTTGGGCATGACACCATAGCACTCTACCCAGGGTGACAAAGTGAGAGTCTGTTTAAAAAAGAAAAAGGAAAAAAGTTAATGTGATTGGATGAAATCACCATCCTGCATCTTTTAAGTATTTGATGGCTGTACGAATCTCTGCAATTTGAGAGATTAGGATATTTCCCTTGATAGGGAGAGGACACTTGCATGTGGTCCTTCCTACCATTCCATGGAAGATTCTGCTTCATATATCTATCACTATCATACATGCTGGAACTGGGAAAGTATTTACAGGGCAGATCCTCAGTCCTATTGGACCCACTGTAAGGTAGACCTGGGCCACTGTTCCATCTACCACCCCATCTCCGTTGACTTGTGGACTACACAGATGATTGTAGACTCCAGTAGTTAGTATGAGCTCGGAATCACTATCCCTGGATATTTCCGTTTCCCCATCCTGCTAAGTGACCTCAGGTCTCCTTGGAGAAGGTCAGGAGGGAGCTCCACAGCACACACCCATCCTGGCCACCCTGCAGGACGCTTGTTCAAAAAGGCTGCACCTCCCTCTGCCAAAGTCAAGGGATTCTGGGCCTCTGTAATTCTGAGTCTGAACATTGGATGAGTCCTGATTCCCCACTATGACTCTGCCCACCACACCCAAGATTTTTCTGCTTCTATATGGCGGGCAGCACCCGATCTCCACATCCAGGGCAGTACTAGGGGCCCTCTGATTAGTTAGCTAGTGCCACAGATCCCAAAGGCCAAAATGCTTCAGTTACCACACCAGGCAGCCCTGAAGCTCATTAGGCTAATTGTGTCCCTTGTGCCCTTGAGACATCTGGCATCTACTACTGTGGGATCCCATTCTTTTCCCCCATTAAGATCAGGGAACCTAATTCCACTACGGCCTCTCCCACTGTCATTTCCTGCTTACAGAGAACAGCCAAAAAGAGCTTTTCCAGGGTGCCTGTGTACCTTTTACTGATGGAATTCTTATGGCCTTTGCAGGGAGTAAACTCTGGCCCTCCCGGGCAGTGTGGTTAAGGTGTGGCTGAGAATGTTGGACAGAATATTTCAGAAACCCACTCCAACATTTCCAGCTTCCTAAGCCTTCAGTGTCCCTTTCTTTAGAATATTAAAAAAGGCCTCATTAACTGCCAGCCATTGTCGAGACCGGGCTTCTGTCAGCCCACACAGCTATGAGTGCTACCGCCAGGTGCTCACGCCCCCACGTGAAATCCTGCATCTCCAGGGAGTCTACCCAAATCCCCAAATCCCTGACCAAGTTTTAGATTTCATCCTTCTCAGTCTAATGCCCTTACAACACCCTCCCATGCGGGCTCTGCAGACTCCTCCTGGTTGTCTTGTAACTCTTTTGATGTCTAGGCTCTCTCCTCCTCTACCAAGCTTTGTGTGCCTCCATCTGGGCCACACAGGAATTTAAGTCTTATTAGGGCTTGGAGACAATGACAGGTGTGGAAGTGGGTGCTGAGGTTACTTCATAGCCTTGTCTGTGTCTGCTTAAATGTCCCAGTCTATGAACCAGGGTCCTGCCATTCACGACCAGTAAAAAGCAAAGGAAATCTGGTGGTGGTAAAAATGTAATTGGCTCTGCGTGTCTGCCACTTCGATAATCAATCTCTGGGCATGGCCCTTAATCATATCTGTCTTAGGGAAGTTAAGGAATCCCCTTAAAATTGAGGATTTCTGGCCCTCTAGCCATGTTATTTTTCTTTTTTGGAATCAGAGTCTTGCTCTATGTTCCAGGCTGGAGTACAGTGATGTCAGCCTAGCTCACAGCAACCTCCCTCAAACTCCTGGGCTCCAGGCTGATCCTCCTGCCTCAGCCTCCCAAGTAGTTGGGACTTCAGATGCCTGGCAGAATACCTAGCTAAATTTTTTGTAGAGATGGGGTCTCTGTCTTGCACAGGCTGGTCTTGAACCGCTGGTCTCAAGGGATCCTTCTACCTCGGCCCCCAAGAGTGCTATGATTACCTGTGTGAGCCCCTGAGCCCAGTCTCCACCCATGTCCTGAGGTAGGCATTTAGGAACTTCATTTGTGCCTTTGTGTATGGGTCTAGGACTGTCATCAGAACAGCCACTCGGCACCACAGACCTGTATCCACCACTGCCAGCAACATCCAGCCACTCGATCATCTACCATCTTGCCATCTGTCTTAGGTTTTTTCCAGTGGCGCTACTGGTGACGATTAGAGTAACTGTGATGTAATTATATTTTATAGATTTCCTGAATTCATTATCCCTACGATATTTAAACAATTCCTTCCCAGATTCCCATTTGAGGTTTATTTTCCTCTGTAATCTATAAAGTACGGATTACTTTATCAGTAAGGGTTCCAATGGGAAAAAGATGGCAGGCTAAAGTAGGGTAATTGAAGAGGGTTTAGCAGGGAGGTATTTACAAAGCTGTGAGCAGGCTTAAGGGAAATCAGTAACAGAATAGTACTGTTGGGTGGGAAAGAGCTGGGATCCTCTATCTTATGTATGTCTGAGTGTTTAACAGAACCTGGAGAGAGAGCTGTAGGAATAGGAAGAGGGGCATAGACGTGGCCTTGGGAAGGGCAATACTCTCACTCCCAATCCCCAACGCTATAGGCAAATAAATACCCCCGGCCTCGCTTTTCCCCACTTTCCGTTCCAGGGCAGAACTTGTCAGTGTTTGAACACGGCCAGAAGCAACGGGACAGGGAACCTGTTGATATAGTCTGGACAATTCATTGCCCTCGTGTCATCCAGAGAACGCAGAACGGATCTTACGACCAGACGGGGAATATTCAGCACAACTCCGCACCTTGCACCTTTTTCTAGGTACCTGAGTTATTAAAGTTAGGGGAGGGGGAGAAAGCAGTCCCCCATGGGGCAGAGAAGCACAGCTCAGAAGCATTACTGCAGCAGTTCTGGCCAAGGTCTCTAGGGCTAGGATAGATGAAAGAACATCCCAACGATTGGAAGTCCTCTCTAGTCATAAGGCTTTGGGGGGCAGGGTCTGGTTCCTCTTCCTTAGGTTCCCCCCAAACTGCTGCTAAGGCAAGGAAACTAACTTCCCTGATAGATAAGACTCTTAATCGACCATCCTGCAGCGTGTGCCCAGGCCTTCTGGCGAGGAAGAGAATCTTAGAAGTAGAGGGCTGCTAAGAGAGGGCCCCGAGGTGCAGAAGGATCTGGAATGTGACTCAAACCTGGCTTCCACCATCCGAGCCATTAGCTCGTGCTTTATCCTAGAACTGGCAGGAAACAGAGAGGTGGCTGGAGCATCACTATAGAGGACAGTGACTTGGCAAGTGGCCCTGGTGTACAGGTCCTGTCATAGCCACAAATCTCCTCTTGCTCAGATTGTTGCATAAGGCCCCCATGGGGGCAAGGACAGAGCCTATGGTGACCCTTCACAAATGTTCCTCTCATCCCTCCCCTCCCCCTGACTCATCTGGGGAATGAAGAATAGACAGGTGGATGGACAGGTGAAGTCTGGAGCAGATAGGCAGCAGCTGGAATGCCTTGTGTGGCAGTTGACTATTGATTCTGTAGGCAGTGAGGAGCCATGGAAAGTTCTAGAGCACAAGGGTGGTATATGAGATAATTGTGGCAGCTGCAAGGTTGCAGAGCTATTTCCTGTACTTACTGCTTGATCAGCAAGGTCTACTGGTGATTCTGAGTGAGTTTGAGCTTAGGAGTGGAGGGTCACCTAGCCCCTGCTGGCTGTGAGCTATCAGCTTTCTGGGGCATCATAAGGACAGGTGACGCTGCCTTGCTTGACCCTCACCACCAACCGCAAGAGGACTTTCTCTTGGGAGGTTGAAGGCTGTGAGGTTAGCAGGCCCTGGGGCCAGGGGAAAACCAGCCTTCACTCCATGTATTTATCAGGGTACAGAAAATCTGGCCTTTCACCCTGGAATCCTCAAGCTCTGTCTCCAGTAGTCACCTCGAAACTGGTGGAGCACAGTTCTTGATTTAGAAAGAAGCCACCTATGAAAGACATTGGGGGAAAGTTGGGAGAAATCTGAACGTATCTTGGATGATGTCGAAAAATTGTTGTTAGTCTTGTTAAATGTGATAATTTATTGTGGACAGTAGAGAAATGTCTCTATTTTTTAGATGCATTAAAAAGATGGCATGGTATCTATAAAATGAATGTTAAATGGTTCAGCCAAAAAGAAAAATAGAGATATACAGATGCAGCAAATATGTCAAAAAACGAGCAGTTTTTTAATCTAAGTACTGTGTATACAAATGGTCACTGATTTACTCTTTTCTGTTTAATTTTTTTTTTTTTAAATAAACAGCTAGGCTTGATGCCTGTAGCACAGTGGTTACGGTGCCAGCCACATGCACCGAGCCTGGCGGGTTTGAACCTAGCCCGGGTCAGCTACACAACAATGACAAACACAACAGAAAAAGAGCCAGGCATTGTGGTGGGCACCTGTAGTCCAGCTGCCTGGGAGGCTGAGGCAGGAGAATCGCTTAAGCCCAAGAGTTTGAGGTTGCTGTGAGCTGTGACGCCAGAGCACTCTATCCAGGGTGACAGCTTAAGACCTGTCTCAAAAAATAAAATAAAATAAAATAAAATAAAATAAAATAAAATAAATAAAATAAAATAAAATAAAATGAATAAAATAAACAGTTAAAAATATTTCCCATATCCTCAAAGGAGTGACAGTGAATGAAGCACTGGGCAGCTCCACGGCCCTTAGTCAGGCAGCAGGGGGTGGGGCATGGCCCATATAAAAAGAAATAGGGAGCTCAATAGAATACAGATTCCTGGGCACCACCAGGAACCATCTGCATCAGATTTTCTTTTTTTTTTTTTGGCCTGGGCTGGGTTTGAACCCACCACCTCCAGCATATGAGGCCAACACCCTACCTTTTGAGCCATAGGTGCCGCTCTGCATCAGACTTTCTTGTAGGTGAGGTCTAGACATCTACTTTTTTTTTTTTTTGGTAAGGCTAGTCAAGTGAAATTTTTTTTTTTGAGACAGTCTCTGTTGCCCCGGGTTGAGTACTGCGGCATCATAGCTCATAGCCACCTCAGACTCTTCGGCTCAAGAGATCCTCTTGTCTCAGCCTCCTGAGTAGCTGGAACTACAGGTGCCTGCCATAATACCCAGCTAGTTTTTCTATTTTTAGAGGAGACGGGGGTCTCATTCTTGCTCAGGCTGGTCTTGAACACTTGAGCTCAGGTGATCCACCCGCCTTGGCCTCCCAGAGTGCTAGGATTACAGGCGTGAGCCACTGTGCACAGCCTGAAAAGATTCTTTAAAGCAGTTCCTTAACACAATCTTTTTTTTTTTTTTTTTTTGAGACAGAGCCTCAAGCTGTCACCCTGGGTCGAGTGCTGTGGCTTTACAGCTCACAGCAACCTCCAAATCCTGGGCTCAAGCGAGTCTCCTGCCTCTGCCTCCCAAGTAGCTGGGACCACAGGTGCCCACCACAACGCCTGGCCATTTTTTGGTTGCAGCCATCATTGTTGTTTGGCAGGCCCGGGCTGGATTCGAACCCGCCACCTTAGGTGTATGTGGCTGGCGCCTTAACTGCTTGAGCCACAGGTGCTGAGCCTCTTAACACAATCTTAATCCATCAAGGCCACCAGGA